>JAOUZG010037176.1:0-48767 GCA_026289955.1 Argiope argentata
AAAAAAAAACAGCTTTTATTCAGCGAGTCCTGAACATAAATTGTAGATTGTGTCTTCCAGATCAGTGTTTGCTGTAGTTCAACTTTTTGGTCTGTTTTCATCTATTTAAACAGAGCATGTGCTAAAGAAAGCAGTAAAAAATTCTTCATTCAGCGCAGAAACTGGAAATTGTGCGTTCCACATCAGTGTCTTCTGGCGTTGAATTTTTTGGATTTTTTTATATTGAAACCTAGAGTATGCTAAAGAAAGCAAAATAAATCATAGAACGTGTCTTCTGAAAAAATTGCAGATTGTGATTATCCAGATCAGTGTCTGAAGCGGTTACCTTATTGGACTATTTCCTTCATTTTAAACAGAGCATTTCTGCAAAAGGCAAAAAAAAATGAATCATTAATTCAGAGAGTCTTGCCTAAAAATTGCAGACTTTGCATCATGACAGTGTATCTAGGCTTTACCCTTAATGGACTAGCAGAAGAATAGATTTTGTGGTGTGAATAAATTGACCAACTGTGAATGCCGGTGGTCATTAAATTTGAATGATCCAAATTTATATAAACTGGATATATACTGAATAAAGCTAAATCAATAACGAGTTTTTATTCAGTGAGTCCGGCAGAGAAATTGCAGATTATGCGATACAGTTCAGCGTCTGCTGTAATTGATCATTTTGGACTATTTTTTTCTGTATTAATTAGACATATTCAGAAGAAAAAGAAACTTTCCTTCTGCGAGTCCGGGACAGAAATTGCATATACTGCGTTCCCGATCAGTATGTGCTGTCATTAGACTTTTCATGCTGCTTTGGCTATTTAAAAAGGCGTATGATGAAGAAAGCATTAAAAAAACACTTTAAGTGAGTGATGCGCAGGAGCAGCAGTTTCTACGTTTTAAGAGCAGTTTCTGCTTTCATTCACATTGTTGGACTATTCAATTTTATTTAAATTGGACATATGCTGAAGAAAGCAAAAAAAAAAAAAAAACAGCTTTTATTCAGCGAGTCCTGAACATAAACTGTAGATTGTGCGTTCCAGATCAGTGTTTGCTGTAGTTCAACTTTTTGGTCTGTTTTCATCTATTTAAACACAGCATGTGCTAAAGAAAGCAGTAAAAAATTCTTCATTCAGCACAGAAACTGGAAATTGTGCGTTCCACAACAGTGTCTTCTGGCGTTCAATTTTTTGGATTTTTTTTATATTGAAACCTAGCGTATGCTAAATAAATAGCATATATAATAATAAATCAGAAGAGCAGAATACTGGATATTGTATTATGGATACATTTGCCGAAGAGTGAATTCCGGTTTTTGGACTGTTATTCCAGTTCTGTGTTGCTTAGATTTTACCGATATGAGCTATTTTCTTCTTTTGATGCTGGATATCTGATGATTAAAACAAAATTAATAAACGTATTAAGGACAGTAACTGCAGTTTGTAGTTATCCTGAACAGTTTTTTTTAGATGTGCATTTTATGGTTCTTATTCTGTATTCTGTACTTTTTTACATACGTCGAAGAAAGTAAGAGAAACCTTAATTATTGAGCCTGGACAACTATTGCAGATTGTGCGTTCCAGATTAGTGTCTTCTTGTGGTGATATTTTTGTATATTTTCTTCTGTAAAACCAGAATTATGATGAGAAAAGAAAAAAAAATAGTGAATGATGCACAGAAGCTGCAGTTTGTGCTTATTTTTGATGAGTTGCTGAAGGAGTTAATCTTATTGAAATATTAACATTTTATTTAAACTTAACATCTGCTGAAAAAAGCAAAAATAAAAATAACTTTCATTCAACGAGTCCATTACCGAAATTCCAGGTTCTGCCTATCCAGATCAGTTTGTACATAGATATACCTCGTTAGACTTTTATTCTAGTTTAACTTCGATAAGATTACATTTTAAATTAATATAAGAATATTTCTGTGATAAAATTATACAAAATAGTGTTAACGTAATCTGCTTAGTTTCATTTTATTTAATCTCTGTCTTTTTAATTTTCTGATGGTTATCATTTTATGGATAATAAGTTGCTTTTAGAATTTTGATTAAATATTTTTTAAGTAATGCTGTAAATTAAATGAATATTAAACTTGTTAACGAATTAACTTTAAAAAGAGACCAGAGAGGAAAATGTCAACACTGCAATGCAGTGTTTGTTTCATGGAACGTCATTAAGAAATTAAATCTAAGAAACGTAGACGGTTTTTTGGTGTCTCAGTCTTTAATAGTATATTGCATAAAGAATTATGTGAACTAATTTGTTGAAGGCTTAAGTTGTGGAGGTGTACTGCATGGACTAAGTATAAATATTGCTTTGGTACTACAAGGAATTAAGAATTCTTTAGTTTTATGATTAGTCACGTGACTGTCCAGCCTATTATTAGTTGAATTAACAAATTCAGAGTTTCGTTTGTTGTGTACATATTGCGCGATAGAGTGTGTCTTCTAAAGTGAGCTCAACTAGAATAATTACATTTGCAGTTATGGGAAGTAAGAAATGCAAGTACATGGATATTTTCCATTAACGCTTTAACTCGAAATCTCATATATGCTGGCCAATATATAGAATTATTTCAGATCGTAATATATATCAATGCTTCTCTTCAATTATAACAATCGCTGATGTTATTCAAATGATTCTTAAAATTCTTAGTTTTTAAATTTTGAATAATTCATTAATAAAAGGAATCCGAAATGAAATATTCCCAATAAGGAAAGCAATCTATGGAAACTAGAAAATCCTTCAAAAATTTCAATGGAATCTTCAAAATTGGATGCACTGAAACATTTCTGTATACTTTTAAATTGATCTGAAGAATAAAGATCATTCCACATAAAAACTAATGAAAGAGAAAAAAATCGCATTCCTAGTCCTGTAGGTTTCAGTACTTCAGATTTGCGCACGTGTATAATATTCTGGAATGATTCGCCTCATACGACAGATAAAATATTATAAAATTAGTTCTCTTTGAAGTCATTATCCTCAACGGAAAAATTCCCCTTAAATATTAGAAGAATTGTTTTCTATGAATGAAAAACATAATAAAGTTATTTTAACGCGTCTTCCCTCTCTTATACGAATTTAAAACGCTTGGATTCGATAAATTTTGAGTATGATTCAACTAAATCCGAAAACGCGTTTGTAAGTCGTTATTTTTCCTCTTTAATAGAAAATCTTTTCATTATCTCTACACTTTTCTGAGATTCAAAACTTCTATGACAGCTCTTACTCCCGGCTGGGATTTTATTAGTATATTTAAAATGAGTTAATTAAAAAATATTTTTTAATTTTTCTCTTCTTTGCATTATTATCACACAGTAAAATTTCTCTAAGTTCTATATCCATTGCATTTCAATAATTCTTACCGAAATATTTTTTAAGTTTGTATTTGATTCCTGAAATTCGTAAAACAAGATTTATAGCATAACTATTTCATTTCCAAATTATCACTGTTATTTGAGTCTTAAAAGAATGCGAGAAGAATGAGTTTTACTGTTTTCATATTGCCTGTAACAATGGATAATTTTCATGTTACGTTGGGAATAATTTCCCTATCACGTTACAGGTCATTTCACTAATTATATGTTCCCTAGACTTGTTCTTCATTCCTTGCTTTCTACGAATTTGAATTAATTTGTTTGTACTATAATAATGTAAACTACAATCAAGAAAAACTTCAGCGTATTGCTCCCCATCCGCAGGCAATGAATGCTTCGCGTTTTTCCTTACCCATAATTTCAAAGGTTATTTATGCGGCGAAAAATTATGATGATTACATTGATTTGTTTTAACGAGAACATAAAACCATTCGGAATCAATTTGCATTTGCGAACTATCTCCATTGCAATGAATGTGTTTGTAGGTTCCTGTTTCTTTTTAACGCTATGTTTACCATTATGCCAGGTAGTGATAATAATCTGCCTCGCTTAGAGAAACCTTTAGTAGCTGCTTTGAAATTTCGTTATATTTAAAGAACGTTAAATCAAATTTAAGGATTGAATGATACTTTATTCTTGGATAGATTATCAATCTAAATGAAGTCTATATTTTTTATTCGCCTTTAATCCATACCAAGTTTGGTCGATCGTACTACAGTAATTTCAAGAAAATTATTCCTTTCCAAAGCAAGTAAAATTCAATAAAAGTCAAATCTATAAAATATTTATAATATGTATATTTAAATCAAGTCAAAAGTGTAGAATCAAACTTTAGCAGATAATAAATTTTAATGGGATTCTTGAATCAGTTTTAAGGAAATGTAATTAATTTTGTTCAAATTGAAAATATCAGCGAGTCTCCATTTGTCGCTTGTGTTCTGTATTTTGAATTAACTCATTCTCTTTCGATATTAATTTTATATTTTGAATAATGTTTTTAAACCTGTAAGAATGCTTTATGAGAACTTCAAAGAACATCGATCCTCTGATTTCGAAATGAAAGTGGAGGAAAAAAACATATTTTGAATGTTTAATTTATTTGGTTAGAATCTATTCCAAAAAGTAAGCAATCAATAATCTTTGCGTTTTTCAGTGTATTTTAGAATCTAGGACAAAAACAAGTGTGCATAATTTTATCCTTAATAATAATGTAGTTTTTATAAATATTTTGGTTTTTTGATCGTGGATCCTTTCTAAATTGAATGGAATCAAGAAGCGGAGAAAACTTAAATCTCAGCATGAAAATGAAAATTTTTTTTATATAAAATTTTATAACAATACTCAATCTATTTAACCTTTAATAGAGGATTTGAGCGATTTCTATGCGCGTTTTAAACAGAACCTAAGGTAATATTAGTAATACAATGCTATTTATGAAAGTAAAAATATTAATAAACTAAATGATGCTTGCGTGATTGAACATTAAAGCAACAAAATGTATGCCTTTGCTTACATCTTTATATTAATTGCTTGGTTTGGTGGGGTTAATATTCTACAAATTTATCAATGTGGAAGTTAAAACATTTATGGAAGAATATTTTGATTATTTTGAAAAACTTCAATGCAATATAAGCTTGAAAATGTGTCCCTTATTGTTCAATAGATATTTTATTCTTAGACCATTAAATTTATTTAAAGCACTGAACAATATGAAGACTACATTCTTTCGTGTGTTCTTTTTTAATGAAAGTTAACCGCATATTTTCTATTTAATATGAAAATATAAGTTTTGTCTTTAATGTTAGTGAAAAAATTCAATCAATATTTCTATATTAATATTTCTAAAGGCAAAAGGAAATTAAACAGGCTGATAGTAAATTTATAAACAAATTTGAAAAATAATTATATATATTAGTAATTTTTCCGTGTTAAAATATCATTTTCAGCATAAAAATCGTGATTTAATTATTTTTGTTTGATAAAATAAATATTTGATGTTGATGTACTTTAGATTCAAGATATAGAACAAAACATTAAATTATATTATTTTTTCAGACTTAAGAATTTCTGTGGCATTGTTGACCACTCCCTTCGGATATCTTCTTTTTATTTGCCGATGTCGCAAAAATGTATTAAACACAATAATTCCAGATTTACCATTTATTTAGCTTTCATAATTAAAAGACGCGCTTATATACATGGAGAATTTGGGTAAGTAATAAATAAAAATTTTAAACGAAAAATATTCCTCCGAAATAGGGTCGAGAGTCAAGGAAAGGAGGCACGTGAAGAATTAAACGGCCGTCGATTAAATTTACACTTCTACTACAAAGCGCTGATGCAAGCACAAGATAGAGTTGAGCGGTTTCATCTCTCTTATTTCATTCTCGATTTGTAATTGGAGCTTTGAAAAAAAAAGCATTCAGCAGTTACTATTATACAAGTATACATTAAAAGAAAACATTTTTTTTTTTTCAAAATCAATTCTTCTACTTGGAAGCTGATCAAAATTCCAGAAGTAATCAGCCATTAATTAGATATCGGAATCTTTTACAGTAAAGGTATCGTTTGTGGAAACTTTGTATATTAATTTTTCCTAATTGACATCTTAAAATTACTGCCTTAGCGTCTTCAAAAAGTGTACCAATTTATATATCGGAGTGAGAAGATAAATTTAAGAAAACGTTTGAAAAATTCATCCATGATCCATCTGGTTCAAACACTCTCGAATTTCTTTTTCTCCTTTCTCGGTTATTTTCCCGATAAACGGAAATTTCGTGTCTCCGCAAATATATGTGAACGTGTTTTAAGAATCGGGACAGGAAAATGTGTTTGTATAAGTTTGAAAAGTATGTTTAATTTAAAGATTGTTTAAATGAGGATTGGAAAATCCAATGAAAAAATAATCGACTGAGGTTTCATGAACTGCGATTCCTTAATTTTTGTAATATATTCTTAAAAAAGGGCTTTGAATTTGCTCGTACTAGGTGAAATCATTGGTTTTGATTATAGAATAATTAAACAAATATTAGTTCGCATTTTTAAAGTTCGGAAAAATCTCAATTGTGAATATCGAAAACGAATTAATATTCATCTCTTATGAGTTATATGCTGAGGGAAAAAGTTTCGCATGTTTACTCAAACATTTCAATAAATAAAGCTGTCCTGATCAAATTTTAAAAATATTTGATAAGAGTTTTAAAAATATTTTTTTTCGTTCTTGACAATCATATGCTTTTAAAATATAGAATGTATATTTAAAAAAAGGATAAAATTTTGATTGAAAATGACAAATCTGAAAAGAAAAGCGTTCAATTTAAAATTCCAAAATGTGACTTTTCAGTTTAGGGTGAAAATCTACAAAAATTATGGCTTTGTTCGTTCTCAGGAAATTCGTTCATATTAGGAGAATAAAGCAAGCTAAGAATATTTCTTCTATAGCAGCGGATAGTATATAATGTAAAAATTATCAAAAAATTTGTAGTTTGTTAATGCACAAGAAAGTGTGCACATTAAATATTGACTAACTCAGGATCAAGGAAAATTCTAAATTCATCATTAAAATTTTTTTCTCTTGTGTGATTAAAATCATTCTATAGGAATTCAAAGACCATCATGAATTAAGTGGATGCAAAAAAATTGAGCTAAGAAAAGCATCTTGGGAATTAAAATGGATCGATTAAATCTTCTAAAATGAGTTGTCCCGTTCATGTTTAATTATTCAAAAATATTAACCTGTGAATACATAACATATTTGGAGACAGGACTATTTTGTTCACAAATTAAGTTCTTTAAATCTTGAATCTGCATGACATGTTTTTTCTTAAATATTATTCCATTGAAGGAATAAATTGTCATAATAGATGCCTGAATCTTTCCACTAAATATTGAAAATATAAAGCCAAAGCCCTTGCTCGTCACATATGCCGACTTAGAGGGAATATTGAATTAAATTCGTGTCATTCATCACATCATCCACTTCCAGCAAACTTTTATGGAAGAAAGTAAAGGCTGCTAATGGGATATATAGTGAAACCTCACTTCTTGTTTTAAATACAGGAAACCGGGAGCATTCTGCCCTATTTGATATTGCCAATATTCTGTATCATGCATTCGCACAAGTGTCGCAACAGATTCTTATAGTCCAGAGTTTTTGGCAATTAAGAATTTTGCGGAGTTGCTACTTATGCACTTTAATGACCGAAGTCCTCTTCCTTATAACTGTGAATTAGGGATGTTTGAACGGGAAATAGTATTATCTAACACCCTTGATATGAGATCCCTGGTCCAGAGGGGATCACGTATAACATGCTCCGTTATTTAAATGCAACTTCCCTTTCAAATCTGTTATTATTAATTAACATAATATGGAATGAAAAGAAGTATTCTTCACAATGATGCAAAGCTATTGTGATCCCTATATTAAAACCTGGTAAGGGAGCATACAACCCTCTGATTAATTACCGACCAATTCGCCTTGACGAATTGTATCTGCAAGCCTTTAGGGGAATGGTCAATGCGCGTCTCATACACGAATTGGAGAAACAAGGATCTATATCTCCCTCGCAGAGTGGTTTCCGAAGAGGTAGGTCTACCTATAATAACCCTGTTTTACTGGAAACTCATATAAAGAATCAGGGATCGCCTTGTGTTCATATTTTTTGACATTGAGAAGGCATACGACCGGGCATGGCGTTGTGGCATATTGTCCACACTTCTCTCTACTCTTTTCCTAGTTGGGATATTCCACAATTTCCATTTTTGAACCCTTTTTCCGGCTATGATAAATCTACAACAGCACCGATTATATTTCAGCAGCTCTTTCACTATCACCGCTGTCAATATTCTTCTTACGCAGACGTCTTTACTGATGGATCAAAATCCAACAAATATGTTGGTAGCGGAATTTTGTTTTCATCTGAATTTTATAACTATCATCTACCCACATCTTTCTCGGTTTTTACAGCTGAATTGATTGCAATAAAGAGTGCTCTTCAACTGATTTCAACTTCTTCAAAACAAAGTTTCTGCATTTATACTGACAGCATGAGTGCTTTGAGGTCCCTTTCCAATTTCAACAATCGGATGCATCCTGTTTCTATAGAAATTCTTATGCTACTTCGTGATCTTGAGACAGCAGGCGTCAAAATTTTATTTTGTTGGGTTCCGAGTCATGTCGCAATATTCGGAAATGTAATGGTGGATAGTGAGGCTAAGAAGGCTAGTTCATTCTTGCAGCATGAACTTCCGTATGCCGATGCCAAAAATTATTTGGCTAATCATGTTCGTGCAAAGTGGCAAAATTCCTTGGAACTGCAGACTTCAAATAAACTTCACTCAGTTGATGCAATGCGAAGTGTATGGCCTGTTTTCCCAGTACGTGCACTAGACGTAAAATTAACTCGACTGCGGATTGGGCATGCCCGCTTTAGCCACAAGCATCTTTTATTTGTAGAGCAATGCCCTTTAAGTTCAAAATGCCGTGTACTTTTAACAGTCCGACATGTTTTGCTAGAATGCCCTGATTTTAATCAACATCGCTTATGTTTTTTTTAATTCATCCTCCATTGAATTGCGAGATCTTGTGGGTGAAAATCCTCACCCAAACATTTTTAAATTTTTACATTGCATTGGTTTTCTACATTATATTTAGCTTTGCTTCTTCATTATAGAAATCTTTTGTTTTTGATTTGTTTGATACTTATTTTAGAAAATTTGAAAAATTTGATTTTTGAAGTACAAATTTTAATACATATGTTGAATGTCGAAATTTGACTTTTCAACTACAAATTTGCTTTTACTAATTATTTTACATGACTTTAATTTATACAACGATTCGAATGGCGCAGCATAGCCAGATTAGCCAAAAAACCCAAAACAACCTAACCTAGGCGACAAATACTATCACATATCAAGAAAACATATCCTTCTCTGAGGCCGGGTTTAAAGTGCAAACACTAACACCTACTCCTGGTATAAGTTATTCTTCCGAAGTTAAAAAATCGTTTTTTGAGAACTGTTCCTGTAATAATTGCATAAAGCTTCTCCAAAACCTGGAAATTCTGGGAAAAATCCAGTTTCCGATACAGAACATTCTACAACTGAACATGAAATTTCTGAAATAGATAACACAAAGTCGAAACCGAAACCTCAAAAGTCACTGAAACTGCAGCTTCCAAAACGCGGTCTGTCTCATAAGGATTCAGTCCCTTGAAAACAAAGGGTTTAAAATTCTATTCTGCTGGGTTCCGAGCCATGTTGGAATACCAGGCAATACAATGGCTGATGCTGCAGCAATGTCGCCAGGCCCGTTTCATGAGCGAATACTTCCGCATGGAGATACAAAGACATGTTCTGCTCGGCACGTTTGCACGTTGTGTTAACTATATTGAGATCAGCAGATTTCTAACAAGCTTTACTCACTCCAACCAATGATTTGCGTATGGCCTACCAACCCAGTGCGTGGGCTTGATGTAAAATTAACTCGGCTACGCATTGGCCATACCCGCTTCAGCCATAAACATCTTTTATTTGGAGAACCATGTCCAACATGTACGACATGCCATACAGCGTTAAGTGTGCGTCATATTTTAATCGATTGCCTTGTTTTTAATAAACATCGTTTTCGCTTTTTTAATTCAATGTCTATAAACATGAGTGAACTAGTGGATGAAAACCTCATTTAAATATTCTTAAATTTTTACAGACTATTGATTTGTTGCATTGTATGTAGACTTTTTAAACCTTTTTGAATGTTGGTTTTTAATTAACTTTTACTTTTGCTATGGATGTTTATTTAATTGCCATTTTTTAATGCGTTGACATGCGATTAAAATTTTAACATTTGCCTAGTCTTTAATTGAAGGAATTTTTTTAATATTTTGTAGATGCGTATTACCATTTGATTGGCGCAGCATGGCCATATCTGGCTTTTGTGCCAAAAAAAAACCTAACCGGTCTCATAAGGAACTAAATATAAAATTTAAAAAATCCAAATCAGAAAATTCAGTCGCTTTAAGGTTAGCGACGCAGGGTCTTGTCGATAAGGACTTGACATCTGTTTTTGAGGACGCACTACATAATAAACCTGACATAAAACTGCATCCTTCTGACGAGGATGATGACCTGGAGATGAGTTGCGAAATCTAGGCAACTCCAACTGTTTCTTATCTTTCCTCTTCAAAATGACTCTCTTAATAGGTACCTTCCTTTCTTGGAATTGTCGCGGCCTTCGTTCTAAACTTCATGACATCAAGACCATTTGTAACATTTTTCATTCAGTCTGTATTGGTTTGCAAGAAACCTTCTTAAAATCAAATATTCCATTTAAATTAAGGGGCTACAACTGTATTAGAAAAGATGCAGACACCGGAGTGAATAATTCTGGTGGTGTCTTTGTTTTAACATCTAATCTTCATCCGAGTACCCCTCTTATTCTACACACCTCCCTGCAAGCTGTGACTGTGCAGGTTCAAACTCGGATTTTAATTCCAGTCTGTTGTATCTACATGCTACCTAATGATGCCATTAGCCAACAGGAGCTAAATAATTTAGTAGGCCAACTTCCCAAACCTTTTCTCCTCAGTAGCTCACCTTTTTTAGGTGAGTACGGGTGTCCCAATCCCAAGGTTCCCATGGATCTTGACACAATTCCTGTTTATTCTTCCCTACGCCTTTTCTTTCTGCTTGATCTTTCTTTCCCTCGACGGCAAGCGAGGGAGCTCTCCATGAGAAGCTGTCGCCACTCTGCTTCTGGCTTCTGGCTTCTCATGCATAGCCAAAAAACCCACGTGTTGGCCGTGCGTGGCGACCCATTAGACGGGCGGTGCACTGTGGTCCCCGGTGTATCAATCGGCCTGTGCCTAACCACAGGAGTGATTAGTCTGATAGTGATCAAGCGAAGGGGTTACACCTTGGGCTTGGCGTTAAGGGTGGTCACTGCCCCCGGGGGTAACTCCCAGCGTATAGGTACCAGTTAGTATTATGGAAAGTGCTGAGGCTAGGCAAATCTATAGCCAGTTACTGCCATCCCTTGTAGGGCTCCGTGGTGGGCGATAAGCTGGACCTGAATTCTTTTTATATCGTATGGGCTCCTCGAAACGTGGTCCCTTCAGTGGGCATCATAAAGTTTTAATTTTTAGCAACAAATATGACCATTTTGGCAAATTTTTTGTCCTAAAAAGAGTTTTTGAGAACAAAGAAACCTTTGAATCAGTCTCTCCGTTCCTAGTGCAAAAGGCTATAAATGCTACAGTTGGCGAAGTTGCATCCATTCAAAAAATGAGATCTGGTGACTTGCTTGTGGAGGTTTCTTCCCACAAACAAGCACAACAGATAGAAAAACTGAAGTCGTTGGCAACAATAAAAGTTTCTGTCATCCCTCACCAATCTTTGAATAGCTCTAAAGGTGTCATTACCTGCGGCGAAATACTAAATCTTCCCGTAGAGTTAATAACTTCTGAAATGAAAGCTCAAGGTGTTACACACGTTTGTTGAATTTCTATACGAAGTGACGGACAGCTACTTGAGAAGAAACACCATATATTAACTTTTAATACTCCCAAATTACCGGAGTACGTTTATGCCGGCTATATAAAGTTACCGGTGAGGCCATATATCCCCAATCCATTGGGGTGCCTCCAGTGCCAGCGTTTTGGCCACTCTAAAATGAATTGCCGCGGGTCTCTTATTTGTGCCCGCTGTGCTCAAAAAGGTCATGATAACCAACAGTGTACCGCACAAGAGAAGTGCGTAAACTTTGGTGGAGATCATCCATCATATTCTCGATCTTGTCCACGCTGGAAAAGCAAATTATGGCAGTAAAAATCAAAGAAAACGTATCCTATCCCGAAGCCAGACATAAATTTAATGTACAAACCCCGACTCTTGGTGTCAGTTATGCTTCAGCAATCAAAATCTTTCTGTGAAAATTGTACTTGTGATCACTTTGTTAAATATACCAGAATAACACCAAATATTGAAAAAACTTCTGATTCTGATACTGAAAATTCTCTGAAAGCTAATGATGACACTCCAAAACATGTTAGAAGGAAATCAAAATCGCAAACTTCGCTGACGTTAAACCTTGCCAAACGTGGTCTTACGCAAAAGGACCTACGAAAGAAACTAAAAAATTCAGCTTCAAAAAATTCCGTCGCATTGGGGCTAGCGACGCAAGGTGTTGTCCATAAGGACTTACAGTCTACATTTGGAGACACGCTGAATAGCCCTGATATTAAGTTACATCCGTCAGAAGATGAATATGAGCTGAGTAGAGTTGCGAGGATCAGGCAACTCCAACAAATGCTACTTCTTTTTCTCCTCACAAACCTCTCTCTTAATGGGTACCTTCCTTTCTTGGAATTGTCGCGGCATTCGTTCCAAACTTCAGGATATTAAGTCAATTATTAACAGATTTCATCCGGTTTCTTTTGTTCTTCAAGAGACCTTTTTGAAGTCAAATTTCCCAATTAAATTACGCGGTTACAATTGTGTTCGGAAGGATGCAGACAGTGGAGCTCATAGTTCTGGAGGGGTCTGCATTTTTACTTCCAATTTATATCCAAGCAATCCTATCACCCTACATACCTCTCTACAGGCTATGGCTATACAAGTTCACGTAAAAACTTTAGTCACAGTCTGTTGTATTTACTTACCGCCTCATGATACCATCTGTCAGCAAGACCTTAACAACTTAGTTGACCAGCTTCCTTCACCTTTCATCCTACTTGGTGATTTCAACGGCCATAGTACTTTGTGGGGTTCGAATAGTACAAATTCTCGTGGGCAACAAATAGAACAGTTCATTTCTAATAACTGTCTTTGTTTGCTCAATAATGATGAAATAACATACTTTCATGAACCCACACGCACCTTCCACAGCCTTGACTTGGCCATATGTTCTCCTGAACTACTGCCGTTGCTAACCTTGTCAGTTAGCAACGATTTATATAATAGCGATCACTATCCTGTTATTATATCCCATGCTGATAGCGGTGGAGTGACTTTTTGTCCTCCACGTTTTCTATTCCAGCGGGCAGACTGGACTACGTTTTCGCAGTTAGCAGACATCACAGAGACTATGATAAATACTACAGATATTTCGGAAGCAGTTCAAAATGTCGTGGATATTATACTATGTGCCGCAACCTCCACTATCCCAAAGAGTTCACCACGTCTAAGAAAATTTCGCCGACCGAGGTGGAATGACGCCTGTCGCGATAGTAGCAAACAGCAGAAAAAGTTATGGAACACATTTCGAAGGTACCTTACCACAGAGAACCTTGTCGCTTTTAAAAGAGCAAAAGCACTTGCTCGTCGTATACGCCGCCGTAGCCAGAAGGAATCCTGGATTCTATTCATATCATCTATCACATCCTCTACATCTAGCAAAACTTTGGGGGGAGAGGTAAAAGCGGCTAATGGCCTATTTCACGAATCTTCCATTCCTGTTCTAAATAGGGATAATGTGAAGTACTATTACCCATTAGACGTTGCCAACATTTTAGGTCAAGCATTTGCACAAGTTTCCGCAATTGATTCTTATAGTTCTGAATTTCTGGCAATTAAGAATCGCGCGGAACGGTTGCCTTTGCATTTTAATGACCAAATCACTCCTTCTTATAACTGTGAATTTAGGATGTACGAATTGAAAACGGCATTATCTAATACCCCTGATACCAGTCCCGGGCCTGATGGAATTACATACAATATGCTTCGCCATTTGAATGACACTTCTCTTTCAAATCTGTTACTGCTATACAATAGAATTTGGACTGAACAAAAGTACCCTTTACAATGGCGTGAAGCTATTGTCATTCCAATATTAAAACCTGGTAAAGATTCATCGAGCCCTTTGAATTACAGGCCCATCGCTTTGACGAATTGTCTTTGTAAGATCTTTGAGCACATGGTCAATGCTTGTCTTATGCATGAACTGGAAAAACAAGGATGCATCTCCCCGTTGCAAAGTGGCTTCCGAAGAGGTCGATCTACTTTTGATAACCTCGTTCTATTAGAAACCCAGATTCGCAACACATTTGTTAGGAGGAACCACCTTGTATCCGTTTTTTTCGACATTGAGAAAGCATATGACCGTACATGGCGCTATGGTATACTCTCCACACTTTTTAAATTTGGTTTTAGAGGAAATTTGCCCACTTTTTTATTGAATTTTTTATCACTTCGTACTTTTAGTGTTCGTATTGGTAATGTTTACTCAAATAATTTTATACAAGCTGAGGGTGTTCCACAGGGCAGTGTCCTCAGTGATACAATTTTTATACTTCATATCAGTCAGATTTTATCGGTTTTACCATCATCAGTTAATGGAACCCTGTATGTTGATGATTTGCAGCTCTCACGCCAAGGCAGCAATATGAATCTCATATAGCGGCAGTTGCAAAATGCAGTCAATAGGGTGGAAATTTGGTGCAATAACAATGGACTCGCAATCTCTCCTGAGAAGAGTAGATATGTTCACTTCTGTCGGAAGAGGAGCCTTCACCCAGATCCAAATATTGCCATTCGAAACATACCTATTCCTGTAGTGGATGAAATGGGAATGAATTTTTGGGAGTGATATTTGATCGAAAGCTTACCTTCCTTCCGCATATTTTACACTTGCGGAAGAAGTGTGAAAAAACATTATATATATTGAAAGTGCTCTCCAGAACATCTTGGGGCGCCGATCGTACCTCTCTTCTACGAATTTATCAGGCAATAGTTCTCTCGAGAATTGATTACGGGTGTATGGTTTATGGTTCCGCTTGTGTGTCTGTCCAATGCGCAAAGCAGAATGATGGTCCAGATACGGTCCATCATTCTGCTTTGCGCATTTGCTCTGGTGCTTTCCGTACCTCCCCAGTTGAAAGCCTCTATATTATATGTCACCAGGTACCTCTCTCTTTAAGACGAAAGAAACTGTCTGCCTTATTTCATTTCCGCACAAAATCCGTGCTGAAGCATCCACTGAATGAAATTTCATTACCAGTTGGTCTTCGTCGACTTTATAATGCCCGTCCCTCTCACATACTTCCCTTTTGTGAGAGAGCCCGATTGCTTTTGCCTGACTCGGACCTTAACACTGTACGCGTTAAAGCTACCAACCCTTATTGCTTCCCTCCCTGGGACATCCCACAGTTTTCGTTCTTGAATCCTTTCACTGGATTTGACAAATTAACAGATCCTTTTGTTCTTCAATAGCTCTTTTTGTACCACCGTTTTGGGTATTCTTCTTTTGTACCCATTTTTACGGATGGCTCTAAATCAGAGGGTTATGTTGGTTGTGGAATCATTCTTCCATCTCAAACACTGAGCCATCGTCTGCAGAATTGTTGTTCAGTTTTTACTGCTGAGTTGGTCGTGATTTTCCTAGCTCTCCAGAGAATTTCAAACTCTACTCAGCGTAAATTTGTTATCTATACAGACAGTATGAGTGCATTGAAGACATTTTCTCACTACCACCATCGGATGCATCCATTTGCCATTAAATCTTTATTCACTTTACAATTATTAAAAAATGATGTTTTGAAATAATTTTTTGTTGGGTACCGAGTCATGTCGGCCTCTTGGGTAATGAGAAGGCGGACTTGGCTGCAAAAACTGCAACGTCCATTTTAAACATAGGTATTGCCTTTTGTGACATTAAAAGCTCCATCCATCACTACATCTGTTCTATGTGGCAAAGTTCATGGGATCAGCAGGTCCAAAATAAATTACATTTTATTAAAACGGACATTTTTTATTGGTCTGTTCTCCCTATACGTGAGATGGATGTTAAATTTACTCGTCTCTGTATAGGTCATACACGCTTTACCCATAAGCATCTAATAGAGAAAATGCACCTATGTGCAACAGCTGCCAAGTTTCTTTTACTGTTCATCATGTTTTAATTGAATGTCCAGTTTTTAATTCTTATCGT
Organism: Argiope argentata; assembly: GCA_026289955.1. Taxonomy (NCBI): domain Eukaryota; kingdom Metazoa; phylum Arthropoda; class Arachnida; order Araneae; family Araneidae; genus Argiope; species Argiope argentata. The sequence continues at coordinate 16,296 of JAOUZG010037176.1, forward strand.
TCTTGTTTTTTTAACTTGACTTCTTTCACATTACGAGACCTGGTGGGTGAAAAATACCACCCAAATATTTTTAAGTTCTTAAGAGCTATTGGGTTTTTTACTTGTATATGAAAATTTTTATTATCCTGTATGTTTGACTTTCATTTTGAGTTCATATACATTAAAATCAGTGTTTCAAATTGTTATGGTACAGGGTTTTAAATTTTGTTCTCTGATCATTGTTTTCCCCTCAGGGGCTCACCTACTATAGGTGGGTACGGGTGTCCCAATCCCGAGGTTCCCAGGGATCTTTACTCCATTTATATTTTATTCTCCCCTACGCCTTCTACTGTCTGCTTGATCCTTCTTTCCCTCGACGGCAAGCGAGGGAGCTCTCCATGAGAAGCTGTTGCCGCTCTGTTTTCTTCTTGCTTCTCATGGACAGCCAAAGTCCCCACGTGATGGCCGTGCGTGGCAACGCATTTGAGAGACGGGTGGTGAATTGTGGTCCCCAATGTGTCAATCGGCTGGTTGCTAGCCACCTAAGTGGTTAGTCTGCTAGGGATCAAGCGAAGGGGTTACTCCTTGGGCTTGGCGTTAAGGGTGGTCACTGATCCCGGGGGTAACTCTGAGCGTATAGGTACTGATTAGCACTAAGGTGGATGCCGAGGTGGGAAATGACCAGAGTCCGGTAATTGCCTTCCCTTGTTGGGCTCCGTGGTGGGCGGTGCCGTCGGGCCCGAATTTCTACAATGTCATATGGACGCTTCGTCAAAGGGCCCCTTTAGTGGGCATCATAAAGTTCCATCTTCTTTCAATTCTGTTAACCATTTTGATTCATTTTTTGTTGTCAAAAGAACTTCGGAAAATAATGAAACCTTTTCAAGTGTATCACCATTTTTAGTTCACAAGGCCGTTACTGCTACTGTTGGTGAAGTTGCATCTATCCGAAAAATGCGCTCTGGTGACTTGTTAGTAGAGGTAAATTCTCGAAAGCAAGCCCAGCAGCTTCAAAAACTAAAAGCTTTAGCAACAATAGCTATCACTGTCAGTTCTCACCAATCTCTTAATACCTCTAAGGGTGTTATCACTTGCGGCGAACTATTAAATGTCCCCTTAGATACTATAAAAAATGAAATGAAACCTCAAGGTGTGATAGACGTTCGTCGCATTAATATAAGGCGAGGAGGAGAACTTATTGAGACTAAACACCACATTCTAACTTTTCAGACATCAAAATTACCTGAATATGCTTATGCAGGCTACATTGGATTACCAGTCCGTCCATACATCCCAAACCCTCTTAGATGTTTCCAGTGCCAGCGCTTTGGTCACTCAAAGGCAAATTGCCGCGGGTCACTTACCTGTGCCCGTTGTGCTAGTAAAGGGCATGAGAGCCAGCAGTGTTCCTCTAAAGAAAAGTGTGTGAACTGTGATGGCAGTTATCCTTCTTATTCTCTATCCTGTCCACGCTGGAACCTCGAAAAACAGATCACTATTGTCAAAATAAAAGAAAACATATCTTACCCCGAGGCCAGGCGTAAAGTGCAAACACTAACACCTACTCCTGGCATAAGTTATTCTTCCGCAGTTAAAAAATCGTTTTGTGAGAACTGTTCCTGTAATAATTGCATAAAGCTTGCTCCAAAACCTGGAAATTCTGGGAAAAATCCAGATTCCGATACAGAACATTCTACAACTGATCATGAAACTTCTCAAATAGATAACACAAAGTCAAAACCAAAACGGAAATCTCAAAAGTCACTGAAACTGCAGCTTGCAAAACGCGGTCTGTCTCATAAAGAACTAAATATAAAATTAAATAAATACAAATTAAAAAATTCAGTCGCTTTAGGGTTAGCGACGCAGGGTCTTGTCAATAATGACTTGACATCTGTTTTTGGGGACACATCAAATAATAACCCAGACATAAAACTGCATCCTTCTGATGAGGATGATGACCTGGAGATGAGTTGCGAAATCCAGGCAACTCCAACTGTTTCTTATCTTTCCTCTTCAAAAAGACTCTCTTAATGGGTACCTTCCTTTCTTGGAATTGTCGCGGCCTTCGTTCTAAACTTCATGACATCAAGACCATTATTAACACTTTTCATCCTGTTTGTTTTGGTCTTCAGGAAACTTTTATGACACCTAATGTACCATTAAAATTGCGTGGCTACAATTGTATTTGGAAAGATGCAGACACTGGGGTGCATAGCTCTGGAGGTGTCTGTATATTCACATCCAACTTATATCCGAGCACACCTCTTATTTTACATACTTCTTTGCAGGCTGTGGCTGTACAGGTGCACATACAAAAACTGATTACAGTCTGCTGTATCTATTTGCCACCTCATGAAGTCATCAACCAACAGGCACTTAATAGTTTGTTGGACCAGCTTCCATCGCCTTTACTGATAATAGGGGACCTCAATGCTCATAGCTCTATGTGGGGTTCGAGTAATACAAATTCTCGTGGGCGGCAGATCGAACAGTTTATAACTAATAACTGTCTCTGTCTGCTCAATAATGAAGAAAAAACATATTTTCACGAACCCACACGTTCCTTCCACAGTATTGATTTGGCCATATGTTCTCCCAAACTACTGCCACTGTTAAACTTAGCCGTTGGTGAAGATCTCTACAACAGCGATCATTATCCCTTAATAATTTCCCAGGCTGATAGAAGTAATGTGGCACCTCTTATTCCACGTTTCCTATTCCAGCGGGTGGATTGGGCTGCTTTCACACGGCTGGCAGAAATTACTGAGACTATGGTTAATACTGACGATATTACGGAGGCAGTGCAAAACGTTATTGATTGCCTTGTAGATGCTGCTAATAACACCATTCCAAAACGTTCCCCGCGTTTACGAAAATTTCGAAGACCGTGGTGGAATGAAGCATGTCGTGAAAGTTACAAAGAACAAAAGAAAAGATGGAACATTTTTCGAAGGTACCCTTCAACAGAGAATCTTATTGCTTTTAAATTAGCCAAAGCCAATGCTCGGCGGATTCGCCGACAAAGTCAGAGATAATCATGGATTCACTTCACCTCATCAATTACATCTTCTATTTCCAGCAAATTACTTTGGAGGAAGGTGACAGCTGCAAATGGAATCTATAAAGATTCTTCTCTACCTGTATTAAAAGTAGGAAATGTAATGATTTCCCATCCCTTAGACGTTGCTAATACTCTCGGAGAGGCATTCTCACAAGTTTCTGCTGCTGAGTCATACCAGCCTGCATTCGTGGCGAGTAAGAATCGTGCGGAACGGAAGAATATACATTTTTTCACCCGAAGATCATTTCCCTACAATTCCGAGTTCAGCATGCATGAACTGTTATTGGCCTTATCTAAAGTACATGATACTACTCCGGGACCTGATGGAATCACGTATTCGATGCTATGTCATTTGTCTACGTCGTCTCTCTCTAATCTGTTGCATTTATTCAACCGTATATGGATCGAACAGAAATTCTCTTCGCAGTGGCATGAAGCTATTGTGATACCGATTCTCAAACCTGGTAAAGATTCGTCAAACCCTCGGCATTATAGACCTATTGCGCTCACAAGTTGTATATGCAAGACGCTTGAGCGCATGGTTAATGCTCGTCTCATATTTGAGCTAGAGAGAAAAAAAATGCATTCCTCAGTTACAGAGTGGATTTCGAAAAGGGCGTTCAACGTATGATAACATTGTCCTACTCGAGACTCAAATACGCAACGCATTTGTTCGCCGGAATCATCTCGTCTCCATTTTCTTTGATGTTGAAGAGGCCTACGACCGCACCTGGTGCTTTGGAATTCTTAAAACTCTTTTACACTTTAATTTTAAAGGAAATTTACCTATTTTTATAAAAAAACTTTTTATCTTTACGCGAATTTCGTGTTCGAGTTGCCAATTCTTATTCAGATCCTTTTATTCAGGCTGAGGGGGTTCCACAAGGGAGCATCCTTAGTGTAACGCTTTTTATTATTAATTTTAGCGAAATTCTTAATATTTTACCACCCTCAGTTGAGGGCACCCTTTATGTGGATGATCTTCAGATATCCTGTCAAGGGTGCAATATGCATCTTATCGAACGCCAACTGCAAGTGGCAGTTAATAAGATAATTGATTGGTGTGAGAAAAACGGGCATATGATGATTTCTCCTGAAAAAAGTCGATGCGTTCACTTTTGTCGTAAGCGAGGAATTCATTTAGACCCTTTAATTCAAATTAGAAATTCCTCAATTCCTGTGATTGATGAAATAATGTTTTTAGGAATAATATTTGACCGTAAACTCACTTTCCTTCCGCATGTCTTATATCTGCGGAAGAAGTGTGACAGGCTACTAAAAATTCTGAAAGTGTTATCAAGAACCACTTGGGGAGCAGATGGTACATCTTTGCTACGAATTTATGAAGCAATTATTCTATCCCGCATTGATTATGGATTATGGCGTATGGTTCTGCACGGTCCTCTGTTTTGTGTAGACTAGATACTATACACCACACCGCCTTGAGGATTTGCTCGGGAGCGTTCCGAACATCGCCAGTCGCGAGTCTTTACAATGTATGTCACCAACTGCCATTACATTTACGGCGCCAAAAAATAAGTGTCCAATATTACCTTCGATCTTTGTCCGTCCCAAAACATCCCCTGGTTTCTAGAATACTTCCCGCCCGTCTTCAGAGATTTTATGCAGCTCGGCCATCTCACGTTCCTCCTTTTTGTGAAAGAATAAAATTGCTCATCTCTGATTCTGAGCTACATGATGTGGCTATTCAGTCTTTTAATATATTTCCATTTCCACCTTGGGATACTCCTCAATTTCTCTTTTTAAACCCTTTCCGTGGCTTCGAAAAGTCCTCAACGGCCCCTGTAGTTTTTAAAAAACTCTTCAGTTCTCATCGGTGTCAGTTTTCTTCATATATAGATATTTATACTGATGGTTCTAAGTCAGATAACCATGTTGGGTGTGGTATAGTTTTTGGAACTCAAATATTCGGTTACAGTCTGCATACATGCCTTTCCGTTTTGTCTACCGAATTATTGGCACTTCTGTATGCCTTACAGAAAATTTCTCAAAGCTCTGAACGCAGATTTTGTGTTTACACGGACAGTATGAGTTCCTTGGAAACTCTTTCCCATGTTCATAATCAGTTTCATCCCATCGCCTTCGAAGTCTTAGATCTTTGGAGAACTCTTTTGAATAGACACTACGATCTATTATTCTGTTGGGTCCCAAGTCATGTCGGAATAACTGGAAATGACCTAGCGGATAACGCTGCTAAAACATCAACTTTGTTTATGCAGCATGAAATACCCTTTTTCGACGCAAAGAAAATTTATTCGACATATTAATTCCTTATGGCAACAATCATGGAACCTGCAAATAAATAATAAACTGCATAGCATTAAACCCACAATCACATCCTGGCCTTCTCAATCAATGCGTGAGTTCGATGTCAAATTGACTCGACCCCGCATTGGACATACTCGGATGACTCATAAATATCTTATATTTGGTGATCAAGCTCCTGTCTGTTCTAGATGCCAAGTGATTTTATCGATACATCATATTTTAATCGAATGTCCTGATTTTAATTTTCATAGTTTACATTTTTTTAACTCCTTACCGCTGAACATGCAAACGCTGTTGGGGGAAAATCCTCACAAAAATCTTTTTAATTTTATAAAAGCAATCGGTTTTTATAATTCCATTTAAACTCCATAATTTTAAATTCGTTTTATTACAACGTGTTATTTTATAATCTTAACATTGATTTCCAAAACATCTTTTCTTCTTATTGAAGGTTTTTAGACTCTAATGGGAAAACTCTTTTATTACCATAAGTCTGGCGCAGTATGGCCAATTTTGGCTCTTGTGCCATTAAAACAGACAACCAACCAACTGATCATTGTTTTCATTAAACTAATATGATTTAATCTCATCGCTCATGTGTTAATTGAACAAAGGATCACATTCCTTATCTTTTATAATTTTACCATTTTCTTGGCGCAGTTTGGCCAAATCTGGCTCTTGCGCCAATAAACCCCACACAACCAACCAACAGACTTCTTGCTTCTCATGGACAGCCAAAAACCCCACGTGTTGGCCTTGCATCGTGACCCATTAGACGGGTGGTACACTGTTGGTCCCCAGTGTTTCAATCGGCTGGTAGCTATTCACTTAAGTGATTAGTCTTCTAGGGATCAATAGAAGGGGTCACCTTCTGGGACTTTTCGTTAAGGGTGGTAGACGTTTCTGGAAGTGGCCCTTAGCATATAGGTTCTGGCTAGCACCAAGGTGGCCACTGAGGCTTGAAGTCACCAGAACCAGCAATTGCCTTCCCTTGTTGGGCTCCATGGTGGGCGGTGCCGTCGGAGCCTGAAATTAAAATCCTCTTTGCATGGGTTTTTTCTCAAACGTCACTGAAACATCAAATTCTCGTTATTTTATTATGCATACCGATGAAACTTTTCATACTCTTTCTCCGTTTCTTGTTCATAAATTGTTTCTTTCTGCTGTTGGTGAAGTATCAGATATTAAAAATATGCGATCTGGCGATTTATTTATCTAGACGAAATCCAAAAATCAGGCAGATACGCTTAGTAAATTAAATACTTTAGGTACATGGTCAGAAATCTCTTCATAAGACATAACATCTCTTGTGCAACACTCTGATGCAGAATTAGTGGAAGAATTATGATCACAGGGGATATGTGCTGCTCGTCGTATCCACGTTCGACGGGACGGATGGTTAATTCCCACGAAACATGTTATTGTCACTTTTGAGACACCTGTTCTGCCTAAATTTATACGTGCTGGATATTTACGCTGTAACATTCGTCCATACATACTTAATCCTCTGAGATGTTATCAATGCCACAGGTATGGACACTCCCGACAATCATGTTTTGTTACTATGATATGTGGTAAATGCTCTTCATTAGATCATGAAACAAATACCTGTGAATCAGAAATATTAAAATGTCCTAACTGTGCATGCTCTCATACAGAATCTTCTAAATTTTGCCCTAAATGGCAAATGGAGAAGGAAATATTGACAATTAAAGTTTAAAAAACATATCTTTTAGAGAAGCCCACCAAATAGTCGATTATAGAATGCCCAAGTCTGGTATTTCATATTCCTCTCTTAAAATCAAAACCAGAGAATACAACTGCCAGTTCAACTCAAGCAGAAGAATTATTGACAAAGGTCGTTTGCCCTCCCCGAAAAAATTGCAACCTTTAAAAACTAATACCATACAGACGAAAAAAGTTTCAACAAAATCATCTTATTATACGTCTAAATTTACAATGCCTCCAGATGTTCCTTCAAGTTGTACTTCGTCTGATGCAGTTATTGCCTCGCATACAGACTTGGAGGTTGTAATAATAATAAATCGATAAAGGAACCTCGGAAAAATTAAAAGCTGCAGATGTTAGCAATCCCCATCCTTCTGAATAACTTCTGTCCATCAACCCATCCTCATCAGACCTCTCCGAAATGGATATGGAACCCTCAACGCAGCATGGCGATGTTACTGCAGGCAAAGTCAAGAAAAAGTCACAACGTAAACGTTGATCTCTATGTCCACTCTTATTTCATGGAACTGTTGTGGCTTGCGTAATAAATTGGACCAAATCAAGGACTTTATTAACAGTTTTCACCCTTTCTGCATCGCATGTCAAGAGACTTACCTGAAATTAAATGATCCGGTAAAAATTAAACGTTACAGTTTGATTCGAAGAGATGGCAGCTTGGACAGAGCCGTAGGAGGTGTTGCTCTCCTCGTCTCTCATAGCTATCCTTCATCTGTAATTCCACTTCACACCCTATTGAGTATTTTAGTATCAATGGTCTATTTAAGCAACGTTTGGCGCAGCATGGCCAAACTTGGCCCTTGTGCCATTAAATCTCACAAACCAACCAACCATCCACTTCACACACAAATGCAGGCGGTCGCCGTACGTATTGCGATACCGCGTTTAATTACAGTTTGTTCTCTTTCCTTGCCTCCTAATTCTGCTATTTATAAACATGAACTTAATAGATTAATTTCTGAATTGCCAGCCGCTTTTAAAATAATAGGGGACTTCAATGCTCATAGACCTGTTTGGGGCAGTAATAATACGAATTCTCGAGGAAGACAAATTGAGGAATTTATTTCTGATCACTCTCTTTGTCTTCTGAATAATGGTGACCACACCCATTTTCATTTGGGTAGCAAAACTTTCCATTGCCTGGATCTTGCTCTTTGCTCAGCGCCTTTAGCTCCATTTTTCATTTTTCGAGTGGGTAATGAATTATGTGAAAGCGACCATTTCCCAATTTTCATCGATCAAGTCCATGCACCTACCACAGTTCCACAACGACCTCAGCATTATATTTTTGATAACTGGACGAGCTGGATAACTGGATTTTGATAACTGATAACTGGATTGACTGGACGAGCTTTGCTAACTGTGTCAAAATATCAAAGGACATGCTGGAATACCCAGACCTCGATGTCGTTGTTGATAACGTGACTTCCTCAATACCCAAAGCGGCTGATGAATCGATTCCGAAATCTAGAACTGCTTTCCCTAAATTTCGGATACCTTGGTGGAATAAGCAATGCACCGAAACAAGCAGTAATCAACAAATAGCATGGAATAAGTTCAGAAGACACCCATCTACGACAAATCTCATTTTATTTCAAAGAGCTAAAGCTATAGCAAGACTTACTCGGCGCCAAGCTCAGTGGAACTCCTGGATTAAACTTACATCTATTATCAATTCTTCTGTATCGGTCACAGATATGTGGAATATGGTAAAGAAGACATGTGTAATTTATTCTGAATATCCTCTATCATATTTAAAAGTGAATGACCAGGAAATTTATGACCTACAGGAAATGACTAACATTTTAGGAGAAACATTTACATTTGTATGCTCAGCACACAACTACACAGAACCTTTTCTATCGTATAAGAATAAAACAGAAAAATTCCTCTTCGCTTTCTCACAAAGAAGATTCTCGCATATAATGTAGATCTAGCTATGAAAGAATTATGTAATTCATTGTCCGCAACTAAGCAAATTTCCCCAGGTCTTGATGGCATCACTTATTCCATGATCTCACATTTATCAGATGACTGCCTTAGTAATATTCTGTATATGTTTAATAGAATATGGAAAGAGCATAACTTTCCGTTGAAATGGAAATCTGCCACCATCATTCCAATATTGAAATTTAATAAAGATCCTTTAAACCCTCTCAATTACCGTCAAATTGCATTCACCAGCTGCATGTGCAAACTCCCTGAAAAGATTGTAAATGCACGTTTGATTTATATCTCGGAAAAAAACGGTTATATTTCAACATTTCAAAGTGGTTTCCGTAAAGGTCGTTGTACAACAGATAATCTGATTTTATTAGAAAGTGCCATTCATACAGCCTTTCTCAGACGCCACCACCTGGTTTCAGTTTTTTTTCGATATAGAGAAAGCTTATGATAAAGCATGGCGATATGGGATTTTGAAGAACCTTTTTGAGCTTGTATTTCATGGGCATTTGCCTATTTTTATACAAAAGTTTTTAGAACATCGTTATTTTAGAATTCGACTGGAAAATACATATTCTGATGTTTTTTTGCCAAAAAGAGGGTGTTCCTCAGTGTTCAGTCTTAATTGTAACCCTATTTATTTTAAAAATTAATAATATTTTATCAGTTTTACCCTCTTGCATACAAAAATCACTTTATGTAGACGATCTTCAGATCTCTTGTTCTTGTAGAGATGAGATTTATCGAGAGGCAGCTTGAAACGGCAATCAATATTATGGTAAAGTGGACAAATAAAAATGACTTCACATTTTCTACTGAAAAAACCTTTGGTGTTCATTTTTGTCGAAGATTGTTACATCCAGACCCGGAATTATTTATTCATGGCAAGCCTTTAATCATGCAGAATGAAGGCAAATTCATTGGTGTAATTTTTGATAAAAAATTGACTTTCTTTCCCCATATTACACATTTGAGGAAGACTTGTCTCAAGTCTCTAAACATCTTACAAGTCCTCTCAAACACGGCTTGGGGCGCAGATCGCAATTGCTTACTACGCTTCTATAGGAGTGTCATACGTTCCGAACTGGATTATGGGTGTATTGTTTATGGATCCACATCAATTTCGTACCTCTCACGGCTTAATTATGTTCACCGTCAGGCTTTAAGGCTATGCTCAGGCTCTTTCCGTACCTCTCCTATTATAAGTTTGCAAGTGGAAAATTTCTTGCCCTCTCTAATTCGCTGAATGCATATGCTGTCCTTTTGCTTTTATTTTCGAATTTTATCAACCAAAAATAACCCTTTAAGGAAGATGTTTTTGGATCCCAGTATGGACAGACTATTCAATAACCGACCTTCATGTATTCCTCCTCTGGGACTGCGAATTCAAAAATTGCTCAAGGTTGGATTTTAGACTCTCGACGTTAGCAGTAGTAATTCAATCGTAAATCTCCCTTGGATTTGTAATAGTATCACCTACTTGAATCCGTTTAAGAACCTATGTAAAGCAGAGGTTTGCGGCTCTATTTTAAAATTTATTTTCCTTTCCCATAGACATTTATTTCATCATTATCTACCCATTTATAGAGATGGCTCTAAATCTAATACAAATACTGGTTGCGCTTTTGTTTGTCAGAATGATATTATAAGTTATCAACTTCATGATTTTACCTCTGTTTTCACCTCTGAATTGACGCATTGTATATGGTACTAAAATATCTTTTTCAAAAACAAGCAGTTAAAACTATAATTTATACCGATTCTTTGAGTGCTTTGGAATCCTTGAGTGGTGGAATGAATTCCCATGGCCTTGCACAGGAAATTAAACATCTGCAATCCCGCTTGTGTAAAAAGGGTTATAATATTTTATTCTCATGGGTACCAGCGCATGTTGGCATTGAAGGAAATGAACAGGCAGATACCGCAGCTAAATATGCTACTGCGTATTGTCCTCAGCCTCTTCATTACACTGATATCAAGAGTGCACTACATAAATGGATGCTGACTAATTGGCAAAATGATTGGAACCAAGAAATAAATAATAAACTCCACGAAGTAAAACCTAATATTACTCTCCCCTCAGGGGCTCACCTTCTTTAGGTGGGTACGGGTGTCCCAATCTCGAGGTTCCCAGGGATCTTTCCTCCCTTTATGTTTATCCTCCTCTTCACCTTCTGCTGTCTGCTTGATCCTTCTTTCCCTCGACGGCAAGCGAGGGAGCTCTCCATGAGAAGCTGTTGCCGCTCTGTTTGCTTCTTGCTTCTCATGGACAGCCAAAGTCCTCACGTGTTGGCCGTGCGTGGCAACCCATTTGAGAGACGGGTGGTGCACTGTGGTCCCCGGTGTATCAATCGGCTTGTACCTAGTCACCTGAGTGGCTAGACTGCTAGGGATCAAGCGAAGGGGTTATTCCTTGGGCTTGGCGTTAAGGGTGGTCACTGTCCCCGGGGGTTACTCCCAGCGTATAGGTACCGATTAGCACTAGGGTGTATGCTGAGGCTGGAACGTACCAGAGCCGGTAATTGCCTTCCCTTGTTGGGCTCCGTGGTGGGCGGTGCCGTCGGACCCGGATCACTTTTCATATCATATGGGCGCTTCCAAAAAGGGTCCCTTCAGTGGGCATCGGAAACAGTTACACTTTACATCACCTTCATCATTTGATATTTATTTTGTCGTTAAAAGAGTCTCTGATAAGGAAGAAACTTCTAATAATGTTTCACCTTTTCTCGTTCAAAAAGCAATTTCTTAAGTAGTCGGTGAAGTCCAATCAATCCGTAAAATGCGTTCAGGTGATTTGCTGGTTGAAGTCTGCTCTAAAAACCAAGCCCAGCAAATCATAAAATTGAAAGCTTTGGCAAATATACCTGTCACTGTTAGCTCCCACATGTCGCTTAACTATTCAAGAGGTGTAATTACATGTGGAGAGCTGTTTAACGTACCTCTAGAGGAAATTACTATGGAACTCCAGCCACAAGGAGTGACAAATGTACGCCAGATCAATATTCGTAGGGATGGGCAACTCCTTCCCACAAAACATTACATTATTACTTTTCATAACTCGAATGTACCAGAATTTTTATACGCAGGATACATAAAGTTACCCGTACGACAATATATCCCGAATCCTCTAAGATGTTTTCAATGCCAGCGTTTTGGTCATTCAAAGACCAACTGCCGCGGGACTCTCACTTGCGCCCGTTGCGCAGAAAAGGGCCATGATAGCCAGCAGTGCTGTGAACCGGAAAAGTGTGTAAACTGCGGAGGCAGCCATACTTCATTTTCGAGAAATTGCGAACGCTGGCATCTGGAAAAACAAATTACAGCAATTAAAATTAAAGAAAATTTATCTTATCCTGAAGCTAGAAGAAAAATTCTAGCTCAAACACCCACACCAGGCTTAACATACGCATCTGTTGTAAGAAAACCGTTTTGTACAAATTGTTCTTGTGAAAATTGTGTTAAATATTCCACCTTAAACAAAACTACAGATAAATCCTCTGAATCTGATATTGAAACTACTGTTACAGATATTCCCGATACCATCAAACCATCTAAATCCAAATCAAATTCAAAATCTCAAAATTCTCTGAAACTGAGACTTGCTAAACGTGGCTCTTCGAAACAATTGCCTTCAAAATTAAAATTATCAAAAACAATGAACTCCGTCGCTCTGGGACTTGCGACGCAGGGTGTCGTCCATAAGGATCTCACATCCATTTTTCGTGGCGCATCCAAAAGTCCCGATATCATTGCCCTCCATCCATCTGAAGGGGATGATGAAGAATTAGAAATGAGTTGTAATGTCTTGCCAACTCAAACAAATGATCGTGAATTCTCCCCTAATTCAAGAATTTCTTAATGGGTACTTTCCTTTCATGGAACTGCCGTGGCATTCGCTCCAAACTTAGTGATGTTAAGTCAATCATTAACAAATTTCATCCCATCTGTCTTTGTGTTCAAGAAACCTTTCTAGCCCCAAACTTTCCTATTAAACTCCGAGGTTACAGCTGTGTTCGGAAAGATGCAGGCACAGAATCGCACACTTCTGGAGGTGTCTGCATCTTCACTTCTAACCTTTATCCGAGCACACCTCTTGCTCTACTGACATCTCTACAGGCTGTGGCTGTGCAAATTCATGTGCGGACATTAGTCACAGTCTGCTTGCTGTCTTTACTTACCACCTCACGCAGTTATATGTCAGCAAGATCTTGATAACCTATTGGACCAGCTTCCATCCCCATTTCTCTTAATGGGTGACTTTAACGGACATAGTACTTTGTGGGGTTCGGATAGTACGAACTCTCGAGGGCGGAAAATTGAGCAGTTCCTTTCTAACAACTGTCTCTGCCTGCTCAATAATAAAGAGAAGACATACTTCCACGAGCCCACACGTAGCTTCCATACACTTGACCTGGCCATATGTTCACCTGAACTCTTTCCTTTGCTGACCTTCTCCGTCTGCAATGATCTATATAATAGTGATCATTTTCCAGTTTTTGTATCGTATACTGGTGGAGGAAATATGACCTTACGCCCTCCACGTTTCTTATTCCATAGAGCAAACTGGTATTCCTTTATGAACTTAGCAGATATCTCACAGACTATGGTCAGTATTCCAGACATCACAGAAGCAGTTAAACATGTCGTTCAAACAATTATAGAAGCCGCTAATAACACCATACCAAAAACTTCTCCACGACTAAGGAAATTTTGCAAACCATGGTGGAACGAAGCCTGCCGCGACAGTCATAAGCATCAAAAGAAACTGTGTAACGTTTTTAGACGATATCCAACAACAGAAAATCTTGTTGCATTTAAGAGAGCGAAAGCGCTTGCTCGTCGTATTCGTCGCTGTAGTCAGAGGGAATCGTGGATAAAATTTATATCATCCATCACATCCTCTACTCCCAGTAAACTGTTATGGAGAAAAGTAAAGGCCGCTAATGGGATTTATAGTGAACCCTCCATTCCAGTATTAAATACAGGAAATGCGGTACATTCTGCCCCCTTAGATGTAGCCAATATTCTAGGTCAAGCCTTCGCACAAGTTTCCGCAATAGATTCTTATAGTCCCGAATTTCTGACGATTAAGAATCTCGCGGAACAGTCGCATTTGCGTTTTAATGATCAAAGTACTTTTTCATATAACTGTGAATTTAGGATGCATGAATTGGAGAAAGCGTTATCTCATACCCACGATACCATCCCCGGTCCAGATGGAATCACATATAACATGCTTCGCCATTTGAATAAAACTTCGCTTTCCAATCTACTATTTTTATTTAATAGAATCTGGACAGAGCAAAAGTACCCGTCACAATGGCGCGAAGCTATTGTGATTCCAATCTTAAAACCAGGCAAAGAATCCTCAAATCCTCTGAACTATAGGCCAATCGCTCTAACGAGTTGCGTTTGTAATACCTTTGAGCGCATGGTGAATGCTCGTCTTATCTTCGAATTGGAGAAACAAGGATGTATATCCTCATTGCAAAGTGGTTTTCGTGGAGGTCGCTCCACTTTTGACAACCTCATTTTACTAGAAACCCAGATACGCAATGCTTTTGTCAAGAGAAACCACCTTGTCTCCATATTTTTTGATATTGAAAAAGCGTATGACCGTGCTTGGCGCTTTGGCATACTTAGAACACTTTTTAACTTTAATTTTAGGGGAAATCTACCAATATTCCTACAGAACTTTTTATCTCATAGAACATTCAGAGTCCGTGTAGGCAACTTTTATTCAAATTATTTTATTCAGGCTGAGGGAGTTTCGCAGGCAAGTGTCCTTAGTGTCACGCTTTTTATCGTTCATTTTAGTCAAATTTTAACAAGTGTAACTTCATTTGTACAAGCTAGCATTTATGTTGACGATCTGCAGGTCTCATGTCAAGATAAGGATATCAATTTAATTGCACAAAACTTGCAAACCACTGTGAATAAATTGGTGGATTGGTGCTATAACAATGGACATGCTATCTCTCCGGAGAAGAGCCGATGCGTCCACTTTTGTCGAAAAAGAAAGCTTCAACTCGATCCGAATATATGTATTCGTAATATTCAAATCCCTGTGGTGAAAGAAGTACGGTTTTTGGGAGTGATTCTTGATCGGAAGCTCACTTTCCTTCCACACGCATTATATTTGAGGGAAAAGTGTGAGAGAATATTAAATATTTTAAAAGTCCTCTCTAGAACATCTTGGGGTGCCGATAGAACCTCCTTCCTCCGTATATATGAGGCAATGATCCTCTCCCGAATTGATTATGGGTGTATGGTGTATGGTTCCGCCTGCCCATCAGTTTTGAGGTGACTTGATACCATTCACCATTCGGCTTTGCGTATCTGTTCAGGTGCATTTCGTACTTCTCCGGTTGAAAGCCTCTACGTTATATGTCATCAGCTACCTCTTTGTTTAAGGCGTAAGAAATTGTCTACCTTATTTTATTCCAAAGCAAAATCAGTTCTTAAACATCCTTTATGTCAACTGTCAATACCAGTTAGTCTTCTTCGACTGTATAATGCCCGTCCTTCGAATGCGCTGCCGTTTTTTGAGAGAACCAAAATGCTCCTTCATGACTTGGGACTTAACGATATTCGTGTTAAAGCTGTAGATGTTTTTTCTTTTCCACCCTGGGATATCCCACAGTTTTCTTACCTGAATCCTATTATTGGATTCGATAAAGCCTCAACTGCTCCTGTTGTTTTACAATAACTTTTTTTCTACCATCGCTATCGGTATTTTTTGTATGAACCAATTTTCACGGATGGCTCGAAATCGAATGGTCATGTCGGCTGTGGCATAATATTTCCGTCTGATACAGTCGGCCATCGTCTTCACGATTGTTTCTCTGTCTTTTCAGCTGAGTTGGTAGCAATTTTGAGTGCTCTCCAGAGAATATCACCTTCAACTCAGCGTAAATTTATTATCTACACTGATAGCATGAGTGCCTTGGAGACACTTTCACACTATCAAAATCGGATGCATCCGATTGCGACTAAAATTTTATTTACTTTACGGGTTTTAAAAAACGATGGGTTTGAAATAAAATTCTGTTGGGTTCCGAGTCACGTCGGTATCTTCGGAAATGAAAAGGCAGATTTGGTAGCGAAATCTGCATCGACCTTTTTTAACATAAGTCTTCCATTTTACGACATTAAAAGGTCTATTCATCGTCATTATTGTTCAGTTCAGCAAAAATCATGGGATCTGCAGGTCGGAAATAAATTGCGTTCTATTAAAAATGATATGGTTTTGTGGCCTGTTCATCCTATACGTGAGATGGATGTTAAATTGACTCGTCTCCGTATAGGTCATACGCGCTTTACTCATAGGCATCTGCTTTTGGGCCAAAATTCGCCTATGTGCAGCAGTTGCAAAGTGGATTTTACTGTTCATCATATTTTAATTGAGTGTCCCGTTTTTAATCCTTATCGTACTTACTTTTTAGTTCATTTTCTCCAACGTTACAGGACTTGGTGGGTGTGAAATACCACCCAAATATTTTTAAATTTCTGAGAGCTATTGGCTTCCTTTCTGGCATATAGTCTTTTTAATTTTTAATTGTTTTTCCTTTTGGGGATTTTTATATTACATTTTTGTATAAATTTTTCATGAGTCAGTGTTTTAAATTCAAAGTTGCTAAAATATATTTTTACTTCCTGCTTTCTCAATTTTATCTTTACATTTCTTTGACTATAATGAGTTTTTTTTAAATACATTTTATACTTTTACCATTTGATTGGCGCAGTATGGCCAAATATGGCCCTTGCGCCAGTAAACCCTACAAAACCAACCAACCTAATATTACTCCTTGAACTTCATCTTTTAACTGGAAGTATGATGTGATTTTAACTCAACTGCGTATCGGACATTCACGAATTAAACACAGACACTTACTATTTGGAGAATCTCCACCAATTTACGGTTCATGCAATGTCCCTTTAACAATACGTTTCATTTTAACTGAGTGCTCTGATTTTAATAGAGAAAGAGTCCACTTTTTTCACTCGTCTGCTTTTGACTTGCCTTTCCTAATTGGAGAAAGACGTCATCCAAATTTGTTTCTGTTTTTGAAAAAAATTAATAAATTTAGATTTACTGTTATACTTTTACTTACTATTTTTCCAGATTTTATGATGAATTATAAAGAAGTGAATTAAATAAAACTTAGTAACACTTGTTTTCGGTGCAGCATATCCTAGAAAAGGATTTTGCGCCAGCAAATTTCCACATCCAATCAAATTGCTCCTGTGCAAATTGCGCGCAGAATAGTCCCAAAATTAAACCTCCGCCAAAACTGTCTGATACAGATTCTGAAAATTCTGTAACTAGTGCTTCTGAACCCAGCAAATCAGTAAACTTTCAACGCAAAATCAAACCGAACAAAGCCTTGAAGCTCAATATTTCAAAACGGGGCATCCCTCAAAAGGATCTTCCTCAAAAAATTAAAAAATTAACTTTGAAAAACTCCATCGCTCTGGGGCTTGCGAGTCAGGGCAAAGTCCACAAGGACTTATCATCTATCTTTGGTGTCGTGCCCAAAAGTCCCGATATAGCATCCCGATAGCATTTCACTTCATCCATCTGAAGAGGATAATAATGACCTCCAAATGAGTTGCGATTTATCGCCTACTCCACCCAATGTCCCTAACATTTCTTTTAACACAAACCCTTCTTAATGGGTTTTTGCATTTATTGGAACTGTCGTGGCAGTCGGCCCAAATTGCATGAATTTTGGACAATTCTTTACAAATTTCATCCCTCTTGCGTTTGCCTTCAAGAAACATTTTTGAAGACAAACACATCATTTAAATTACGTGGGTATAATACTGTTCGGAAAGATTCATAAAACAGCTCGCATTTATTCTGGAGGAATCTGTATTCTCACCTCCAATTCCTTTCCGAGTACACCTATCTCACTCCATACTGATTTGCAAGCCGTAGCTGTTCAAGTGCATATACGAGCATTAATTACAATCTGCTGTATATATTTACCGCCTAATTCTTCTGTTAGTCAACAAGACCTTGAATGTTTAGTGTATCAACTTCAAGTGCCATTTATTCTACTTGGTGACTTTAATGGACATTCTACTTTATGGGGTTCGGAAAGCACAAATTTTCGTGGGCGGCAGAATGAACAGTTTATTTCCAATAACTGTTTCTGTCTGCTCAATAATGATCAAAAGACATATTTCCACGAATCCACACGCTCCTTTCATAGTCTAGATCTTGCAATATGCTCGCCAGTACTCTTGCCGTTTTGGAATTTTACCGTTGAAGATGATCTCTATGGTAGTTATCCTTTTCCTATAATAATTTCCCATGCTGACAGTGGTGGTATGACTCAGGGTTCACCACATTTTCTGTTTCAGCGAGCGAATCGGTCTGCATTCACACAACAGGCAACAATTACTGAAGCTATGGTTAATACTCCAGGCATATCGGCGGCGGTACAACAAGTCCTTGACAGCATTATTAATGCAGCAAACAATAGTATTCCTAAGTGTTCCCCACGTCTAAGAAAATTTCGGAGATCGTGGTGGAATAAAGATAGCTACGATAGTTTCAAAAAACAAAAGCAACTTTGGAACAGATTCCGTAAGTGTCCTACTACGCAAAATCTAATTGCTTTTAAACGAGCTAAAGCTATCGCTCGTCGTATCCGCCGGAGCAGTCAGAGGGAATCTTGGCTTAAATATGTTTCTACTCTTACTTATTCAACCCCTAGTAAACAATTATGGAAGAAAGTCAAAGCGACCTATGGAATGTATTCCGATTTTTCTCTACCTGTGTTGAAATCGGGAAATGGGATATACTCCTCACCTCTTGAAGTTGCCAATATTCTTGGGCGTACATTTGAAAAAGTTTCCGCTGCAGATTCATATAGTCCATTTTTGGCGGCCAAGAAATGAGAGAAAAGAAGCAAATTACAGTTTATTTCCCGTAGATCTCTTCCGTATAATTGTGAATTCATTTTGTTCGAGTTGAAAACTGCCTTGTCTAGCTCTACTGCTAGTAGTCCCGGTCCTGATGGTATAACTTATGGTATGCTTTGCCATTTGGACGAAGTCTCTCTCTCCAATTTATTAAAGCTATTTAATAGAATATGGACTGAGCAAGTGTTTCCATTACAATGGCGTGAAGCTATAGTAATTCCAATCCTTAAATCTGGGAAAGATCCTGCAAACCCTCTGAGCTATAGACCAATTGCTTTGACTAGCTCGCTGTGCAAAACTTTTGAACGCATGGTCAATGCCCGCCTGATATTTCAATTAGAGAAACAGGTGTACATATCGTTGTTGCAGAGTGTTTTCCGTCGTGGACGTTCAACATATGATAACATCTTCCTTCTGGAAACACAAATTCGAAATGCATTCGTCCGACGCAACCATCTGGTTTCTTTCTTTTTCGATATAGACTGTGCGTGGCGATATGGTATTCTACGAACTCTTTTGAACCTAGATTTTAGAGGAAATCTCCCTATTTTTTATACAAAGCTTTTTAACTTCACGAATTTTTAGAGTACGCCTTGGTAATTTTTATTCTGATATTTTTAATCAAGCTGAGGGTGTACCACAAGGGTATGTTCTCAGTGTCACTCTTTTTATATCGTATTTTATCGAAATTCTTAGTCTTCTGCCTCCATCTGTTCAAGTGTTACTCTTTATGTTGAGATTTGCAAATCTCCACTTAAGGTTCTTATATGCACATAATTGAACGCCATCCCCTCTGCAGATGAAATACGGTTTTTAGGTGTCATTTTTGATAGGAAGCTGACATTCATTCCGCATGTCTTGCATCTGCGAAAGATGTGTGAGAAATCCCTTAACATCCTAAAGGTGTTATCTAATACCTCCTGGGGTGCCGATCGTACATCTCTCTTGCGGATCTACCAAGCCGTCACTTTATCCCGCATTGATTATGGGTGCATGGTGTATGGATCTGCACGGTCATCCATCCTACTAAATCTTGACGCGGTACATCATTCGGCCCTTAGAATTTGCTCTGGTGCTTTCTCACGTCACCAGTAGCTCAAATTTTTAGCAGTTATTAACGTTATCCATTTTATATAAATTTCATTGCTTTTTAAACATTTCGTTTTGGCGTATGTCCTTTCTTATTTAAATCTTCATACCTTTTTATAACATCTTCTTTTACCATGATGTTTTTTATAATTTTGATTTCATGGAGAAAACATTTTATATGTGATTTAATTGTGTAGAAACTTATTTCTACCATGTGTCTTGGCGCAGCATAGCCAATCCTGGCTCTTGCGCCAGAAAAATCTATTCACCATCACCACGTCACCAGTAGAAAGCCTGTATACAATATGCAATCAACTTCCTTTAAATCTTCTACGTCAAAAGATAATAGCTCAATACTATTTTCGAACATTATCAGTTCCAAAACATCCTGTTAGTCACTCGTCTCTTCCGGTTGGTATTCGGAGACTTTATGACGCTCGACCCTTTCATATTCTTCCATTTAATGAGAGGGTTAAAATTTTGCTTAATGATTTGGGGTTTCCCGAGGTTTTAATACAGCCAATAAATTTCGACTCTTTTCCTAGTTGGGATACTCCACAATTTTCCTTTTTGAACCCTTTCTCCGGCTATGATAAATCTACAACAGCACCGATTATATTTCAGCAGCTCTTTCCTTATCACCTCTGCCAATATTCTTCTTACACAGACGCCTTTACCGTTGGATCAAAATCCAACGAACATGTTGGTAGCGGAGTTGTGTTTTCCTCTGAAACTTATAACTATCGTCTACTCACGTCTTTCTCGGTTTTTACAGCTGAATTGATTGCAATAAAGAGTGCTCTTCAACTGATTTCAACTTCTTCAAAACAAAGTTTCTGCATTTATACTGACAGCATGAGTGCTTTGAGGTCCCTTTCCAAATTCAACAATCGGATGCATCCTGTTGCATTAGAAATCCTTATGCCTCTTCATGATCTTGAGAAAAGAGGCCTCAAAATTTTATTTTGTTGGGTTCCGAATCATGTAAGAATACTCGGAAATGAAAAGGCAGATAGTGCGGCTAAGACGGCCAGTTCTTTCTTGCAGCATGAACTTCTATATACCGATGCTAAAAATTATTTGGCTAATCCTGTTCGTGCAAAAAGGCAACAATCCTTGGAACTGCAGACTTCAAATAAACTTCACTCAGTTGATGCAATGCGAAGTGTATGGCCTGTTTTCCCAGTGCGTGCACTAGACGTAAAATTAACTCGACTACGGATTGGGCATGCCCGCTTAAGCCACAAGCATCTTTTATTTGTAGAGCAATGCCCTTTAAGTTCAAAATGCCGTGTACTTTTAACAGTCCGACATGTTTTGCTAGAATGCCCTGATTTTAATCAACATTTCTTATGTTTTTTTTTAATTCATCCTCCATTGAATTGCGAGATCTTGTGGGTGAAAATCCTCACCCAAACATTTTTAAATTTTTCATTGCATTTGTTTATTGCATTCTATTTAGCTTTGTTTCTTCATTGTCGTAATCTTTTGTTATTAATTTGTTTGATACTTATTTTAGAAAGTTTGAAAATTTTTAATTTTGATGCACAAATTTTAATACATATGTTAAATGTTGCACTTTAACTTTTCAACTGCAAATTTACTTTTTTACTATTTTTTTGCATGACTTTACCCCTCAGGGGCTCACCTTCTTTAGGTGGGTACGGGTGTCCCAATCCCGAGGTTCCCAGGGATCTTTACTCTATTTATTGTTTATTCTCCACTACGCCTTCTACTGTCTGCTTGATCCTTCTTTCCCTCGACGGCAAGCGAGGGAGCTCTCCATGAGAAGCTATCGCCGCTCTGTTTGCTTCTTGCTTCTCATGGACAGCCAAAAACCCCACGTGTTGGCCGTGCGTGGCGACCCATTAGACGGGTGGTACATCTTGGTCTCTGGTGTACCAATCGGCCGGTATCCCAGGAATTTAACTTGGCTGCCTAAAGGGATCAAGCGAAGGGGTCACTCCTTGGGCTTGGGGTTAAGGGTGGTCACTGTCCCCGGGGGTGACTCCCAGCGTATACGTTTCAATTAGCACCATGGTAAGCGCCGAGGCTGGGAATATCTAGAGCCGGTGGCTGCCATCCCCTGTTGGGCTCCGTGGTGGGCGGTGCCGTTGGACCCGAATCTTTCATAATATCGCATGGCTTTTTCTAATAATCACCAAAGTAATGCTTTTTCGAAATTTTTTATAGTTTTTTCTGAAAACAATGATCTGAAGAATGTTTCCCCCATTTTAATTCATAAAAGTATCTGCGCACTTGTCGGTGAGGTAAAATCAATTAAAAAATTGAACAATGGACAACTATTAATAGAAGTCCTGAATATTAAACAATCGGAAAATATATTAAAGCTAGTAAAAATAGGTAACATAGATGTGAAAGTCACTCCGCATCGTACACTCAACTATTCCAAAGGTGTCATTTCAGAAAGCGAATTTCAAAAAGATCTAGAAGAAGATATATTGGAATGACTGAAAAACCAAAAGGTCATAGCTGTCCGCCGAATTACAATCAAACGAAATGGACAAATTTTCCCTACAAAACATCTCATTCTCACTTTTGATACGCCAGTACTGCCACGATTCATTAAAATAGCTTATATAAACTGTCCAGTTAAGCATTTTATACCTAATCCTCTACGCTGTTTTAAATGTCAAAAGTTTGGTCACACGATAACGGCCTGTCGGGGAAAACAAATTTGTACTCGGTGCTCTCTTCCCGATCACGAAAGCAACACCTGCAGGTCTACAGAAACAAAATGTCAGAACTGTGATGGTGATCATCCATCGTATTCCAGAACATGCCCACAATATAAACAAGAAAAGGAAATCCTAACGGTAAAAATAACAAAAAATGTTTCCTTCCCAGAGGCTCGAAAAATTGTCACAGACAGGACGCCCAAACCAAATCTCTCTTATTCATCTGCATTACATACAACAATTTCCCCACCACAACAAACAACGTCTGCCACAAATATTCTTACATCAACTTCAGTAGCAAATACTCCTGTTAATAACGAACTTATAACAATAAAAAAAAGTGACTGGCTAGAACTTCTTGCAATTAAAAAGTCTTGGGAGAATGCTATATCCTCCCCCACCACATCAGAGACAACTGCTATTTCAACTGTACAAGAGATTCGACCAAACCCACCTTCTAACATCATTAGCAGTGATGAACAAATAACATCTGCAAATCCTATGAATAATCCACCCGATATAACGACACCAAATAAATATCCGAATAATCCTGATATATCTTTACTAACAAAAAATTTCTCCTCTATAGGAACTAATGTAAAAAGTGCTCGGGAAAATAAAAAATTGATAAAGAAGTCGATAGATAAACAGAAAGTAAAAGAATCAAAATCTAGCAAACGTGCCCGACTACTATCTAGTAAAAGAGATCAAAATATCTCAAGTTCTGCAAATCGGTCGCCTTCCCGTGAGGATTTTTTGAAAGACACTCAAAAGAAAAAATGTAATGACGATGGTGAAGATAGTGATTCAATTTTTAAAGTTCACCCATCTGAAGATGATATGTCCGCCAGTGAGGTTGATGATTTCTCGCTCTCTGTGTAGTCTTCCACCTCAGACAGTTTTATCTGTTTTTTGGATTTCCTTTTGCTTCAATGGCTGCATTTATTTCTTGGAACTGCAGAGGATTTTTGAACAAGTCTTCAGAACTAAAATACCTCATTAATAAATATCAACCAACCTGTATTGCTCTACAAGAGACTTTTCTTAAAACAGATAAAAATACTATTCCTAATTATCAAATATTTAGCAAGCACCATATGCATAATAGAGCTTCTGGAGGGGTTGCAATTCTTACGGCAACTAATATTCCATCCACTCCGGTGATTCTAAACACTAACCTGCAAGCAGTAGCAATGCGTATTCAGATGCAATCTTTAATCACCATTTGCAGTCTCTACTTACCTCCTAATGAAACGGTGAATCAAACAGACCTGAACATCTTGATTTCCCAACTACCATCTCCGTTCATTATTTTGGGAGATTGTAACGGTCATAACACTTTGTGGGGTAGCTGTAATTCAAATGCTCGAGGTCAAACAATCGAACAACTGCTTAATGATCATAATTTATGCCTTTTAAATACCGATGAAAAAACACATTTTCACTTACCAACGCGTACATTCCATTCAGTCGATCTGGCAATATGCTCTCCAGCACTCCTGCCATTTCTAAATTTAACGGTTGATAACGATCTATATAATAGTGATCACTTTCCTTTAATTTTAACAGATAGCAGACACAGTATCACTGGTTCTTTCTATCCTCCCAAATATATCTTAAATGCAGCAAACTGGCAGAAGTTCACCTCTTTGGCTAATATCGATTCTAATATAATTAAATCTTCAACTATTGAGGAAGCACTAAATCATATTGTCAACACTATAATCGATGCAGCAGACAGATCTATTCCAAAGACATGTGGTATTCGCAAAAAAAAGAACAACAAACCCTGGTGGAATAAAGACTGCCAACAGGCATACAAAAGACAAAAAAAAGACCTGGAATATTTTTCGAAGATATCCCACCACACAGAATTTTATCCACTTTAAAAAGGCCAGGGCAGAATCCAGAAAAATACAACGACGCAGTCGAAGAATTTCTTGGCGAAACTTTGTCTCCAGTATTACCTTTAAAATTTCTAGCCGTCATTTGTGGAATAAAGTAAAAAAAGCTTCAGGTGCTTCTCATACTAATGCCGTTTCTATGTTAGTTCATAACGGAAATACAATTTCATCCTTAAAAGATATTGCAAATTGCATTGCCGCAACTTTTGCGTATACTTCTAACAGCCAAAATTACCCTCCCCAAATATTGAATTACAAAAAGAATGCAGAAAAACATACGTTAAAGTTTAATTCTCGGACTACCTTGCCCTACAACTGTGACCTCACATTTTTGGAATTACAATCATGTTTATACAGCGTTCACAACTCTTCTCCAGGACCGGACAATATTAGCTATTCCATGATCAGAAACTTAACAGCCGAGTCTCAAAAAGCCTTATTAGATTTTTACAATCGTCTCTGGCACGAACGCAGCTTTCCTACTATGTGGCAAACAGCAATAATAATTCCTTTGTTAAAACCAGGAAAAGATCCACAAGACCCGTCTAACTATCGTCCCATTGCTTTGACCTGCTGCCTCTGTAAATTACTAGAGCGCATGATTAATCGTAGACTAATTTATTACCTGGAAAACAATGGCTTTCTTCATCCTTCTCAGAGTGGTTTTCGGAAAGGCCGTAGCACCATCGATAATCTTTTGGCTTTAGAAACAGACATTCGTCTCGCTTTTCTACAAAGAAAGCACTTAGTTGCCATATTTTTTGACATCGAAAAGGCATATGATCGGGCCTGGAGGTACGGGATTTTGAAGGATTTGCATGATCTTGGATTAAGGGGAAACCTTCCTATTTTTATAAGTAATTTTTTGAAACTCAGGAAATTTCAAGTTAAAGTGCAGTCCGAATTTTCAGATTTCTTCATCCAAGAGGAAGGTGTTCCTCAGGGCAGCGTTTTAAGTGTGACACTTTTTATTTTGAAAATTAACAATATTTTAAGACAATTATCGCCTACCGTGAAGGGTCATTTATACGTTGACGACCTGTGCATTTCTTGCACGGGAATAAATATGAATCTTATACAACGACAATTGCAGATTGCTGTTAACAATATCACACAATGGTGCAATAATAATGGTTTTAAAATTTCTACATCTAAAACTGCGGGTGTTCATTTCTGCCGTAAAAGAAGTTTACACTCTAATCCAAAAATTAAATTGAATGATGAAACCATCTCATTTTTAGACGAGATACGGTTCTTGGGTCTAACCTTCGACAAAAAGCTAACTTTTCTTCCTCATGTGAAAATATTAAAGAAAAAATGTGAAAGATCTTTGAATATATTAAGGGTTTTGTCATCTACAGCTTGGGGAGCGGATAGAGACTCTTTGATTAAAATATATAAAGCCACTGTCCTCTCGAGGATGGATTACGGCAGTGAAATTTATGGTTCTGCAAGGAAAAGTGTCTTAAAAAAGCTTGACCCTGTTCATCACGCAACACTTAGACTTGTTTCCGGAGCCTTTCGGACATCCCCTGTGAAAAGTCTTTATGTCGAGTGTTATGAACCTTCCCTTGATATAAGAAGACAAATGCTGTCTTTGAAATTTTATTTTAGAATTCAGTCAAACAGGAATCATCCATTTTATAATTTTAAACTTCGTCCATGTTTAATTAGATTGCAAGAGGCTAGAAAGTCATCCATACCAGTGTTTTTTACAAGAGCACAAAACATCCTTTCAGAAAATTTGCTTAACCTACTGGTTACTCCACAGATGATAAATGGTTTTCCTCCTTGGGAAAATTTTAGTATGTATTTTTTAAACCCTTTCAGCAATTTTATCAAATCTGAGACTACAGAAGTTATTTATCAAAAAATTTTCTTTCAACATAGACAGCAATATAATGACTTTCTTCCAATTTACACTGATGGATCAAAATCATCTAATCGAGTCTCTTTCGCTGTTATCCTACCAGATACAGTAATTTCCTTTACACTTCCTTCCTTTTGTTCAATTTTTACAGCAGAAATAACTGCTGTTTTATATGCATTAGAAGCAATTTCTGAGAGACCGGAGAAAAAGTTTATTATTTACTGTGACTCTCTAAGTGTTCTGCAATCAATAAAGTCATTTTATCTTCATCCTCATAATCATCCCTTGATTTACAAAATTCTAGATACTTTTAACAAACTGACTTCTCGTGATTTTACCATTTTATTCTGTTGGATACCCTCTCATGTGGGAATTCTGGGCAATGAGCAGGTGGACAGAGCTGCTACATTGGCATGCATTCCTGCGACTACGTCTATCCCTTTAAGAGATATAAATAAGCACATTAAAATGCTCCTTTATTCCAAATGGCAAGCTCAGTGGGACCTTGAAACCAACAATAAACTATATGCTGTTAAACCCCATGTGCAACCGTGGCCGTCGTTATCAAATCGAAAAGCAGACACGGTATTAACCCGTTTACGTATTGGGCATACCAGGTTCACCCATCTCCACTTGTTACTAGGTGAACAACCACCTCTATGTTCTCAATGTGACTGTCAAATGACTGTCAAACATATATTGTCAGAATGTCCAGATTTCAATGCTCAGCGTTTGTTGTTTTTTCAAAAAACGAACACTATATTACCCTTTTTGCTTGGTAAGACACCACATGCTCAAATCTTTGCCTTTTTAAAGTCAATCAAATTTTATACACTCATTTAAAGTTGTTTGTTTATGAATAATTTTAAACACAATACGTTTTTTTATTAAAGTACATTGATATGAATTTAAACTGAGTTTGGCGCAGCATAGTCAAAACCATGGCTCTTGCGCCAGAAAATTCCAAAAAATTCCAAAAAAAAATTCCAAATTGCATGACTTTAATTCATACAACCATTCGAGTGGCGCAGCATAACCCGATTTGGCTTTTGTGCCAAAAAAACCAAAATAACCTAACCCTGACATAAAACTGCATCCTTCTGATGAAGATGATGACCTGGAGATGAGTTGCGAAATCCAGACAACTCCAACTGTTTCTTATCTTTCCTCTTCAAAATGACTCTCTTACTAGGTACCTTCCTTTCTTGGAATTGTCGCGGCCTTCGTTCTAAACTTCATGACATCAAGACCATTTGTAACATTTTTCATTCAGTCTGTATTGGTTTGCAAGAAACCCTCTTAAAATCAAATATTCCATTTAAATTATTAAGGGGCTACAACTGTATTAGAAAAGATGCAGACACTGGAGTGAATAATTCTGGTGGTGTCTTTGTTTTAACATCTAATCTTTATCCGAGTACTCCTCTTATTCTACACACCTCCCTGCAAGCTGTAGCTGTGCAGGTTCAAACTCGGATTTTAATTACAGTCTGTTGTATCTATATGCCACCTAATGATGCCATTAGCCAACAGGAGCTAAATAATTTAGTAGACCAACTTCCCTAACCTTTTTTATTATTAGGTAATTTCAATGCACATAACATTTTGTGGGGTTCAGAGAGTACTAATTCTCGAGGGAGACAGACTGAGCAATTTATTTCCAATAACTGTCTCTTTTTGCTGAACATGATGAAGAAAATGAAATGAAGATGACAATGAAGAAAAACTTTTGATGAAGAAAAAACTCACTCCCATGAACCCACACGATAATTCCTTAGTATTGATCTGGCTTTTTGTTCTCCTGAGTTATTGCCATTCCGGAGTTTTAAAGTTGGAAATGATCTCCATGGCAGTGATCACTTTCCTTTAATTATTTCGTATGCTCATGGAGATTCTGAAACTCATCTTCCTCAGCGTTTTATATTTCAGCGAGCCGATTGGGCCGCTTTCACACAACTAGCAAGAATTACTCGAACTAAGGTCAGTATTGCAGATATTTCTGTGGCAGTGCAACGTGTCATTGATGTCTTAATAAAGGATGCAAATGAAACCATTCCTAAAAGTTCACTAAGACTACGTAAATACAAGAAAAGATGGTGGAACGACTCCTGCCGTGACAGTCATAAACGGCAGAAAAAATTACGGAAAATCTTTAGACGGTACCCCACAACAGAAAACCTTGTGGCATTCAAAAAAGCTAAAGCTACTGCTCGTCGCATTCGTCGTCGTAGTCAGAGGGAATCATAAGTTCAATATGTTTCTTCGATTACATCTCGACCCTCAAGCAAGCAGTTATGGAATAAAGTAAAGGCAGCTTATGGAATTTATAAGGAGTTTCTTTTTCCTGTTCTAAAAATCGGGAATACAACATACTCTTCTCATCTAGATATTGCCAATAAGCTTGGATAGACTCTTGCAAAAGTTCCGGCTGTTGAATCTTATAGTTCTGAATTTATAGCAGCTAAGAATCACGCGGAACAATTGACTGTGAATATTCAGACTCGAAAACGCCATCCTTATAACTGCGAATTCAAGATCCCCTCAGGGGCTCACCTTCTTTATGTGGGTACGGGTGTCTCAATCCCAAGGTTCCCAGGGATCTTGACTCATTTTATGTTTATTCTCCCCTACGCCTTCATCTGTCTGCTTGATCCTTCTTTCCCTCGACGACAAGCGAGGGAGCTCTCCATGAGAAGCTGTCGCCGCTCTGTTTGCTTCTTATGAGTAGTATATAATTGTAGTACTCTGCATCACTTTGCAAAGTGATAGACTGCTACACAATTTTCAACGAGAGAGCTCTAATGAATAGCAAGACGAGAGCGTGCATAGTGAGAAATGCAAACGCCTCAAAGTGATAGAGACATAATATTTCAAAGAGAGAGAGCTGCAAGCAGAGGAAAAGCACCGGTGAAGCGAAAACCGCTGAAGTGAAAATCGCGAGTTGAATCTAAACGATATCTGATTAACGTACGGATTGCATTGTTACTTACCTTAATTGAAACTTATCTTATTAATATTTGTTACAAGAACTAACATTAAAGAAAAAAGATCCAAGATGAGAAAAAACAAAAAGTTTTCATTGAAGGCTGAACTACGCTAGAGGAAAATAAAAATCTAGGAGATAGCAAAATATGTCTTTGAAGATATCGTGCGAGTGTTTAAAACGCAACTCAAGATTAAATTTAAATAAATTTGAAATACGTTATAGAGGGAGAAATAAAATAGTGCATTCTTTAAAAAAATCGTTCTTTGAGTTAAAAGTAATTCAGAATTTAACCAAGTTCGACAGAGGTTCGATAGTCTAGAAGGTAAAGAACGCGTAAAATATTTCTAGACTATCGATTCTTTTTTGATAACTGAAAAGACACGAGTTCGAATCTAGGCAGTAAAAATCTGAGCGCTGATATATGGGAGTAGGTT
The DNA here is from genome assembly GCA_026289955.1 of Argiope argentata. Taxonomy (NCBI): domain Eukaryota; kingdom Metazoa; phylum Arthropoda; class Arachnida; order Araneae; family Araneidae; genus Argiope; species Argiope argentata. The sequence goes on from JAOUZG010037176.1 coordinate 46,233, forward strand.
GTTTTCACGATAATAAAAGTAAGCGTTCGAGTTCTCTTTGATTAAAATGGAAGAGACTGATCAATTCTGCGGAACGGATTTAACGCACCTCGCTGCGATCGCTCCGATGAATGAAAAATTGTTTTTAAAAATATCTCAATCTTTATTTTGCGATGAAATGACTATCATAAAAATAGGGTTTCTTCTCTCGTTCTCACAACGGCTTATAAATAGGGATCCGCGCATGGAAACTTTCATTCATGAGCAAGTCTTTAACGTACTATGTAAAACATTCTCTTTGTGAAGATGTCTACTTTCAAAAAATACAAATCTTTTCAAGTAGTTATCTTGTTGCTTGTTACCGTAATATAATTCCTTTTATTTATGATGAGTCTGCACTCACCAGGAGATACGACTGAAAAAGTTAATATCACAAACACCACTTGCTTTCTGTCCAAGCATCTCGGTCGAAAATTATTTCTCCACGTTTGCTATAAAAATAAGACTATCTTCGATATAAGATATTTCTGGTCGGAAGCGGCTCACTCGAACGAGTCAAGTTATCTGAAACCTCAAATTATAGGTGTTCAATTAACAGAGTTAGAATTTAAAAAAGTCTGTGAAGTATGCTGAAGTTAAAACACCCTTCATCATGCTGCATTGTTGGTCCTAGCCAATCGGGAAAATCCTCTTTGGTATGTCAGATGTTGCGCAACAATGTGTACGATTATCAACCGCAAAAAAATTAAATGTTATTACTACTACAGCCCTCCATCCTTCATAAATGAAGATTCTAAGAACATTGAGTTTGTAAATGGTCTACCTGAGAATTATGAGGATGTTGATTTGCTCGTTAATGATGATTTAATGCTATTTTTAGATGAAAAAGCTACTCAGCTCTTTACAGTTACTTCACATCATTGCAGAGTGAGTTGTATACTCATTCTTCAGAATCTTTATTTTCAAAACAAATACCCAAGGACTATAAGTTTGAGCACACACTATATGATTCTGTTTAAAAATGCAAGAGATACGAATCAAATAAATTGCTTAGGTCGACAGTTGTATCCATCAAAATCCAAATTTTTTCTCGAAGCTTATAAAAGCGCAACAACGAGCCTTTTTCTTATTTGTTGATTGACATACATCCTCTTACGAGCGATGAGTATAGACTACGCGATAGTTTATTTCCAGATACTAGCGGCATTTACTGGATTTACAAAACAAAATGAAAAATAAACTGAGCGGTCATTATTCATTTGTGGATTTGCTTTCAAAAGCATCTCCCAAACAAAGACGACCACTGCTAACAACACCCTCAACTTCACAAATTCTAGCATTATGCGAAATTTGTTTGAACGTATTGATGGGTAACGTTCCCGTTAACAAGAAAAAATTGTGCAAGTATAAAACCTGTTTACGAAAGCTTGCAAATAAAAATACGAAATTAAACCACAAGAAAAAAATCCTCTTTAATCAAGGTGTTGGATTTTTACCTCTGATTTTGCCTGCGATAGCGTCTGCAGTCGCTGAAATGGTCTGTCGTGCAATTGGTAACAGAATTTGAAAATCGCTTATTTGAATTCAAGAATTGGCATCCCCCTCCCCCAAGCTATGGGGGAGAGAAAACCTTTATAAAGAGAAACTTCCCATCCTCTGTTCACAAGAAAGTTATCATGGCTAAAAAAATGGCATTGGTTCCTCCTGAGTTATTAGCGGAATATCGTCGTCCCAAAGCACCCGAATTGGATTTGGAACAAAACATATTGAATTTGATTGATGAATCCCAATTACCGAGTGACCAGCGAGCTAAGCTGCTGTCTCAGTTGATTATGAGATATCAAAAAACAGTGAGAGAGCCAGCTCCGCCCATTCCCGTCACGATCGCCGATAAACCAACAACAAACCAAGCAGAAGAGCTTCCTGGGCGGGAGATAGAAGACGAAGCTCCAATATTGCGAGATATAAGATATACTGTGTCTAGAGCATATGAAAAATACGTACCAGCGATAGTAGAAAAACTCAAAACTCGTTTGTACCACTGGAACGAAAATGGGGAAATGACAGAAAGCGGAGTTCCTATTAAAGGTTCGAAAATTGTGGATTTATTTTCTTATGTGATGAGGAATTCGACCCCCTCAGGGGCTCACCTTCTGTAGGTGGGTACGAGTGTCCCAATTCCGAGGTTCCCAGGGATCTTTACTCCCTTTATGTTTACCCTCTTCTACGCCTTCTACTATATGCTTGATCCTTCCATCCCTTGACGGCAATCGAGGGAGCTCTCCATTAGAAGATGTCGCCACTCTGTTTGCTTCTCTCTTCTCATGGACAGCCAAAAACTCCACGTGTTGGCCGTGCGTGGTGACCCATTAGACGGGTGGTGCACTGTGGTCCCCGGTGTATCAATCGGCTGGTGGCTAGTCTGTTAGGGATCAAGCGAAGGGGTTACTCCTTGGGCTTGGTGTTAAGGGTGGTCACTGCCCCCGGGGGTAACTCCGAGCGTATAGGTGTCATACGCGTTATACGCACCGACATCTCATTTTTGGTGAAATGGCG
>JAOUZG010037177.1:1991-19205 GCA_026289955.1 Argiope argentata
CCCACACCACCACCACTGCAAGCTTGCATAACCCACACCACCACCACTGCAAGCTTGCATAACCCACACCACCACCACTGCAAGCACACATAACCCACACCATCGAAACCAATCCTCACACCACTAATGCACGCACTCATAACCCTACACACTTATCCCCACATTCCAACTCATGCTCCAACACTACCGCACATCACAAACTGAACATGCATTGATTCATTCATTACCCAAGCCAACGACACCAACCTCCACAACAATAACTGAATATACAAGCATTACATACGACGACGACCTCCAGACATAACCGAGAACCCACGCATTACCCACAACAACGACATTAACCTAAAAATAACCGTCACACAATGCTTCCAACACCACACCCACACCATAACATACACACTACACACTCCATCAAATCCACTTCCTGTCCTCAGTTCTCTCACTATCGCACAAATCACCTTGCTAATACCACAATTTACCAATATTCCACATACAATATGCAATAACACTGACTGAACCATGATTAAAACCATTTCCCCATAAAACCAAGGTGAAATCCATTGTCCCGTTTTTATATCACATGCCCATTTCCACATATTTCCGGATTGTCAAGATGCACCTTTCGAATGAGATTGTACTGGTTAGAACCCACTCCCAAAACAGTCTATTAATTTCATTCAGCCCATCATGCCCATGCACAAGATAAGAGACGCGGTCTTGAACAATGCACATCACCAAGGTTAATCATTTTTAGACAGAATTCATTTTTCACAATCATCTCTATGGCATAATGCATCTCAATCTGAGAATTAAATGTTTGTTAATATCCCCACTACTACCTCGACCAAATATTTATCGCTCAAATGAAAGCAAGAACTAAATTAAAATTGTACTAAATACATCAACGTTTATGCTACTGATTGCAGAAACATTGATTTAGAACATGATATAGAAAATAGGACGTGTGATCATTAACTTCCGAAATATCACAAATATTTCCTATACTATTTTGTATTGGTTCCATCACCAGTTTATAAATTTAAATACCGGCTTTCCTCAAAGTTCGGACACCAAATTGGCCAATCCTGGCAATTATATATCTGAATGCCTGCCATTTAATTTCCAAACTACATAATGAATAAATTTTTGGTTAAAATGCTATTTATATCAAATACAAGAATTTGATTCGTAAATGTATATTTGGACGCATGAATCTAGGGTAAGATATACTATCGCTGATGCTTTAGTTTGTAGTTTCAAATATATAATCTTAATTTTTAAAAAAAATAGATTTTTATATCAGATGGATAAGAACCAAATTAAATCCTCCAAATTTCAATTAATAAAAATTTGAAATATTTATGTGAAAATTATTCGTTTCAGGGCAGAAAGGGTTAGAAATAAACAGATTGAAATGTATGATTATTAATTGCATGTTGGAAAATTGGCTATTTGATTAAATAAAGGTAAGGAATGAAATAGTTAATGCTAACAGAATAGTACTATGCGAGAGGTGCAAGCAAAATACAATACCAAATCTATTTATAAAACAAAACCTTTACATTAATGCAGGAATTCACTATTTACATAAAATAAGTAGGAACCAGTACTAATGACAAGGTTAAACTAAAATTAATTTAATATTCTTTTTATAAAACCGATTAAGTAATCAAAGAAAACCTAAAGAATTATATGAAATGGTAAGAAATAACGATCGGCAATTTCAATACTCGCGATCAATTTCAAATAAGAATCAGCGAGCAACACGTCACTGGTATTTTAATTACAAAAGGTGTATCTAACATTTAAATAAATGTTTAATAAAATTAGAATTTCTATAATTCTCATTCTCTCGCCCTTGCTTAGAATAAAAATTCTCATTTTTTATTAAGAAATACTTATTTTAAAAATTCGGAGAACAGTCGAAGTTAAAAAGCATTTCTATTCATTTGATTTTTAGGGATGGTGACATTTTTATCATGCACATTTTAATCGTGATGTGTTCAAAAATTCTTAATTATTATCTATTTCATTTATTATGCACATTTTAATATCGGGGCTCTGATTCAAATTCTTAAGCATATGGCGCTTAATTTCCTAAATATATTTAAGTAACTCTTATCTATGGTACAAAAAATTGTTAGGTTTTAATGTTTCGATTTTTGATGCCCGAATTAAAAGTTTATTCTTTTCAAGGGAAAGCAATTTACCTTGCATAAAATAAAATTTCTGCTTAACCCGGATAACAAGTAATTTGTTTTTATTCGCAAAATCCTTTTGAATAAGTATTAAAATTTGAATAATGTCTCCTATTTTTCCAGATTTTTAATTTGTATTACACAATCTGTGATTTGACATCACAATTCTTAAGTAGAAATTTGAATAGCAGCATATAAAGAGCTAAACTAATTTTTTTAATGTGGTTACTAGCTGAAATGAGTCAAGGCTGTTTGAAGAAGAAACTTCACGAGTTCGATGAAACATTCGATTCTAGAAATATCCTGAACTAATACCAGAAGCTGAAAAATTTGGGAACATTAAAATCAATATTTACAGGACGAACTGATCTTCAAACTAACAATCGCGAAAAGTTACTGAATTTTTGGAAAACTGACTTGATTTTATTCTTTTTAAAAAAAGTCAAAGGATTTTAACAATTCTATAGGGGATTTTAAACTCATTTTTAATTTGAGTTGATTTCAATTACTGCTAGATTATTAATCTTTGAGAGGGGATTCATTTGTTCCATATTCTAAACGTCTTTCACTTTTAAGAATATTTCGAACGAATCGTAAAATCTTGGAAAGACATTAAAATCTAAACTTCTAGTATTTTGAAAGAAAGGGAAAAATCAATCTTCGGATATTCCACACGAGTAATCTCTAAGCAACTAGAATGTCACAATTATGTAGACAATACCTGAGGATAAATTGTGTGGACAAATAGTGGAAATCCAGCAGAAAATATCGTCCTCGGTCATCCAAAGATGAAATGGCATGGTGCAATTTAATCCAGATCTTGTTTCCTCAAACCAGCTAGGAAGTGCCGATAGTTTCAGCATTTCAATTCCTCCAGTTGACCTTCCGAATCAATGTAATGCTTCTATTTTGAAGTCCAAATCCCTTTTTTGAAACTATTTAGAAGAAAGTTGTAATTATTCTTTGCGCAAGTTATAAATAGCATTATGAATTAGTTTTTCCACTTCAAAAAAGGGAAAAATGGAATACCTTATTTTATTATGAGAGAGCATGTTTTAGTGGAAGTTTTAAATACTTGAAGGTAGCGAACAATTGAAGCTCGAAATCACGTAGGCAATGAATAAAGCAAAAATAGACACACTCAATTTTTTTAATCCCATACATTTTCACCTGCTTTTATCATTAGAGCATTATGCAAACAAAACCATTTTTAAGGATTCTTTTTCAATAATTGTCTATCTTTGAGACTTTATATAGCTTTCTGAATGCAAAACTTTAAGGTATAAATTTTTTTTATGGTGCAGCAATGATGTAATAACGTTCTACATGCGTAATAAAATATGCAAATGTCTCATTGCATATATCCACTTGCGATATGCCCTATGTCCACGCTTTTATTAATATTTTGAATTAGAGAACGGAAAAATGTCTTGATAGCATTGACAGTGCAAGATTGCTATACAAATCTGTTCGAAAAGTTTCATTTTATTACTTCGATAGCAGTGCGAGTTTTACAGGTTTTTCCCGTAATGAGCCTCATGCTAAAATCGTATTTTAAATATTTATAACAAGCAATTTAGACTATATAATGATTGTTTAATTATTTACTTTAATAAAAAACGGAGATCTCGGTGACTCTGAATGTGTAAGCAAAACGTTATAATAATGAAATTAAGAAATTTATTTCTCCACGTGAAAGCTTGCTGAAAAAACATGGAACGAAATTAGAATTGGACTACGATTTGGCCAAATGTGCTCAAATCAACTAGCAAAGCAAAATATACTGTAACCAAGATTCGAAACTAGAAAGGGCGGCAAAATACTGAGCTTATATTTTAAGTATAAACAAAACATTTTGTTTTATGCTACATCAACTTTTTACCTATTCCAGTGAGATAATATTCAACGTAATGACCTATGTACAAAGATGCTTTTCAAGAAACCTCGACGTGCCGATTATCAGCACAGACTATCAAAATTTACTCCGATTTACTGTTCCTTTCAATAATATAATTTTTTTTAGGCAAGCAGACTGGGCGTGAGATGCAAATTACGATAAAACGCATTACGCACAGAATGCAACGCTCTTTGGATTCATACTTGTACTTTAAGCTCTCGAGTTGGCCGACTTCAAAATGTGGCATTCACAGAGCGAAATTCTCTATCTAAATTTTAGATTTAGTAAAAAAAATTCACTCTACTTCAATTAAATAGAAAATTGCACAACAATTAAATAATTTATGATAAAAACAACTATTTGCAAGAATACAAAACTTTAAAAGTGATACAAAATTGCTATGCATTTCTTTCTTTTTACAAATTTTAAAAAATAGCAACACATGTGATCCAAAAAAAATTCAAGACATTTTTAGTTGTACATTTCAGTCGTAGGCTTTAAACAGTGTAAAGCGAAAGTTTAAAATTGACATTTTATACATTTTTCCAATCACTAGACTGGAACAAGAATTAGACTGGTATTTTCCCCTACAAATCGAATGATTGTGAATCCCTTCACTTAGAGTAATTGATTAACGAAGCTAGGACTAGATTAAGAGGATTGAAGTTTAAATACCATCTCATCACAAAACAAAAATTCAAATACACTTTTTCTAATTTAATGTTAATAATAATCAATAATAAGTAGTTTTAATACCTTTTAAATTATTCATTTTTAAAAACTATACTGAATTTGAATTTTTTGCTAAAAACAGGACAAGAAGACTTCCCATTAAGAAAAAAATGGTAAAACAATTCTAAAAATTGAAATATGTGCCCAAATGTAAAAATGCAATTGTCAAATCTAGGAAGAATTTTTTTAAACTAAAGACTCATTCTCTATGTTAATAAAAACAATGATCTTCGGAAAATTGTGGTATAAAAATTCTAAAAGTTGAAATTTTAATAAAGGTTCTAATTAGAGCTTCTGAACATGTATATCAAAGCACATATATACCAAATATGGCATCTTTAAGTCAAATCATTTGGCTTTCAGAGCGCCTAGACACATCTTTTATTATCAATAGAGATGTAGGAATAAACTGCAACATAAACTATTTTTAATGAAGAGAAATATTGCCTTGCTAATATATTTTGATTCTAGGCAGCCACAAGCAAATGAAAATAAAATATCGTAGAGGTTCTAAAAGAGTAGAGACCTGGTATCGGGGATACAATACAAGGTCTATCAATAATACTTATTTTATTTTGCCGATAACATATAGCCGTTTTTAGTTAGCTGAAAACCAGTGATGTGTTCCAACTTCAAAATATTTTCAATGAACTTCAATTGCATTCCGAAGAATGTTGTAAAGTCAAATTGAGGTGGGTACATATGCACATGCATTCTAATGAGGAAGTAAAACAAAGAAGTTTAAAAAGGTCAGACTGTTTAATATATGCAATGCTAAGAAGAGTTTTTATTAGCACTGAAATGAACAAGAACATAATAAAAATTGGAATGAAATAGCAAATTTAATAATCCTTGGTCATGCAAGGAATGAATAATATTGAAAGACACAATACATAAATAATATTAATTTATGTATAGTTTCCATCTAAATGGTTATTCTAAGTAATGAAAATAGATATTTAAAAAATGTAGAACAGGATTTTGAAAAAGTTTTGGAATTCCAGCAATTTAAATAGCAGTTATACATAGAACTAGCTTTAACATATTTTAGTTCCTATAAGATTTCTTCAATTTTAAGAAAACTAAAAATTTAGACAAGTTTTCACTTTTTTAAGCATTTTTCAGCTGTCCCCTTTTTTGATAAAAAAGAATTAAGTATTTTAGTTTTTATTTAAACGTGTAATTTATGCAGGCATATTTATATATCGTTTCACAAACAACTCAATTTTAGCGATAATTTTCCGTGAATGAAGTCTTGCTTAAGAGAACAGAAATGCCAGGCTGATTTTTTCATAGAATAATTCTGACAAATTTCCCCAAATACAGAAACGATGAAAGATTTCAGCTATATAATATGCTTTATAGCAAGCAATATACCAAAAAGTCGACAAAAAACAATTTCACGTTTCAAATTGATTCGTTCACTCTGCTAGTATATAATGATGTCATTTATATAATAGTGATTTTGCTCAATAGTATCATATTATTGTTCACATTGAATTTCCAAAAAAAAAAAAATCTGGTATGAAATAATAACAGAAATAGAGCGAAAAAATTATGAACGAATATTTCAGAAGAACAATTTTAATGTATAAAAATAGCTAACAAATTATTTATACGAATCAGAATGGACAAAGTAACTTACCCATTATTTTTCAATGTATACAAAATGTATACAATGTACTCAAAACGATAAATTATCATTCATTCACAAGGAACATTTATTTGCATAACGTATCGAGTTGAAATTGTATTAAAAATATCTATATGCCACACAAAATTTTGCAAAGGAAACTTTCCATACTAAGCAAGAAACAACAAAAAGGAAATTGATTAATCCTTTCACTTTTTATGGGTTTGCATGGTTCTAGAAATTTCTTATACATCGTTTTCTTCTTCCAAAGATTCGTATAAAGTGGCTGGTCAGCTAGCCACCTTTAGAAAAAATTTAAAAAAAAATTATTTATCGAAATTTGAACCCGACAGAGGCATATATAATAAATAAAAATTGTATTAAAATAACAATTATTGCGACAGATTTAAAAACAAACCTGCCAATTTTCGTAGGAAATCAAAATAAAGTGAAACAAAGTTGGACTTTCCTTCACAAACACAGGTGATTACTTCAATGCCGTAAGCGAGGTTTGCACACAAGGAACATCAAGAAATGATATCCCAGTTTCATAGACGTCGGTGAAGTTAAACCTTCATATTGTTTGGTTTCAAATACAAACTATTCTTTGCTGAAATATTCGAGTTTAAATTTAGATACTTCAAATTGCCAGTTATGTGGTCTTCGTTCTAACCTCACTTCATTTTTCGTCTCTGTATTACTGTTTCTTTAGTGAATAAACAGGTATGAGTCCGAAATTTAAAATAGATTATTAAACCGAGTATTTTTTTTCTCAAAAAAATGTTGTCCTCGGTGGCTGGTGGTACATTCTCGGCTGAGGAACCGGAGGGCTCCAGATTCAAATCCAGATTTTACCAAAAAACTGTTGTGTAAGGCGCGTAATAAATGCTTCAAAACCAAACACTCTACAAAATATAAATAGGCATAGAAACCTGTTGGCGACATAGGGGGTGACAGCTTAGGTGTTGCCTTCGTCTTCTGAATGAGGTTCAAAATTACAAAATCTGGGCCAAAACAATCCTAGTGTTGCTTTAAAACCAGGATGTTAATATGAATAAAACCAAGCTACATTAAAATGATGTAAAACACGGCAAAGATGTAATATGTTAAAAAAAGGAAGTTTCAATTTCTACATTACTTTTTTGTATGATCTTGAGAACGACGGTCTTTTTATTTTATGGAACATTCAGAAATCGAAGTATTTAACGTTATATATCTTAATCTTTTATATCAATTGTTGTCTGCGGGGCATTCTTTCTAGCGCCCAACCATTAATAGAATAGCAACTGTGTTTTATTTTTTTCGTTACATTAAATGCTATAGTACTTTTTAAAATTTTAATTTTTTGAATTTTATAAAGACAATATTTTTTGTATGATTTTAAATACTTTGATTAAGATTCCAAAAGTCCGATTTAATTAAAGATCTAAGATTTAATAAAGCGTTTAAGCTCTTTTAAACAAACGTGTTCTGAATTTATTGAAATCGAGATATGTAACTTTGAATTCTATTCGAATTTTTGTCGTTCACTTTATAATGAACAGTACGTTTCAAATGGTGGTGTTGCTTATAGCATTTGTCATAGACATGCCCACTTTTAAGCGTCTCTTGTTTTAGCAACGCCATCTAGGGCAAAGAGTACGACTTAGCTATTCATGCGTCACAGTCTTTTTCATAGAGCGGACATTCATACATTTCATTCACTTCAGGTAATTTAGACATGAATCATAGAATGATCACCGCTGACCCAGTACTCCATTTGGTACTCTCTCGACTTGGAGGACTTTGTGGCTAACGGCAATATTATAAGTGCACTGACCACCCTATACACGGGGAATCGTAGATCAACGGGTTTCAAACTCATAACCAAATGGAGGCCAAACCTATGCTCTACCAACTATCCAACACATGCTATCCGATCCCGTGCTTTTAATATACAATCAATTGAAGCCGGACGATTCCAGCCTTTATATTTCAATATCAATTCATTTCAAAATTTATGTTACTTTATAACCCATTCATTCTTTTCCGCGATATGCTTAGATCTAATAAAGTGCAACATCTTTATCATTTTCAACAATATATTCTGAATTGCATATGAAATGTATAAAATCATTATAATTTAAATCTATACTGATTTGAAATCTTTCAAATAGATTTGATCTTAGTCGTATTCATTCGACAAATTGCTTTTATATAAAGTTCATATTTACTATACGAAACATATTGCGGCTGAAAATTTATCTTATTACATTTTGTTCTAGATATTATTGTCAGATAGCTAACGTTTTAGAGATAATTCGAGCACCGCGAGTTCGAGTCCCTTTTAATTACTTCTAAATGAGTTAACTTTTACTTCAATTTGCTTTAAGTATTATTGGTATTCTATTAACTTTTTTTATTATGTAAATGATTTTTTTTTAATTTTCACCAACTTTAAAGGAATTTGGATCAAAATCTCTAAAATATCCAGAATATATTAATTTTTACTCAACTGAAAACTTTCGGACATGCGCATTTTAGACCGCATTCAGTTGGCACGGTTGTTTTGTTGATGGTTTTAGTATACGATGGAATCAAGACATACCACTTTAAATTTACCTGTCGTATCTAGTATTGACTTTTTATAGTTATTTTCGTTGTCAATCAGTTTTTTGTCAACCTGTTTCATCAACCTCTTAATATCTTAACACCAGAATTTGAATTTTTCAAATTTTAATCTGTAATGTGTCTATTAAAGTTCATAGAGATTCACAGGCACCAAAAGAATGCATTACGACTTAAATTTTGTCTATTTTCATTGAAGACCGCGATGGCTTGATGGTATGGTCTCGGGTTCGAAACCGAAAGGTTTGAGGTTCGAGATCGATTCCACCGAAAAATAGTCAAGTAAGTGAATCTTTTTCACGTTAAATCCGTCAGACAAATGTCCTCTTGTTGGTTCGACATGTAAGCTCAGTGAGTTTTTGACAGCTCAGGTGCCGTCATTGTTATCCGACCATGGTTCAAAATTACGATGTGCTTCTTAAAATATCCGTAGTGTTGTTTTGAGAAAACGGGATATTAATATAATTAAATTGCCCATGTTTTGTTCAAAAGTTAACAACGAGTCTCTTGATACGCAGTCAGCCTTGTTTACTCAAATTTTTATTTGAGTTTTTGATAGTGTAATGGCTTTCAAAATTTTGTATTTTTTAAGTACAAAGGCCATTATACATTTATGAAACATTATTTATGTATAAAATTGGTCCCTTTTCCTTTATGCAGATCTATCTTGTTCTTTTTTTTTCCATTGTAGGATTAGCAAAAATAATTCTTAATAGAAAATAAACACAACGCTTTCATGCAACTTATGTACACCATTTCTAAAAAATACCTTTAAAATTTAATGCAATTTATTAATATTATTTATTTATTTCATTTTAATTTAATTATTTTTAAAATAATAGAATTATAAAATGAAAGCAATACGAAGTGATATTTACCTTTTCTAGCGATTATCGTTTTACTACCGAATTTCCGGAGTGCCAATAAAATACTTTCACAGTAATCAGGTACCTATCGCATGAATTTCCTTTTATCGATTCTTTAGTTGTTCCTAAATTGTTTATATGCGAATGTGTCACTATCCCTCTTTGGCTTATAGTTTTTCATAAGATTTTTAAAACGAAAACGTACATTACACAATTAAAAGAAACTCCTGGCAAGTAGTTACACTGTAATAACTAGTCCCCACGGAAATTCAAATATATCCCTCTTGCGATACAATTTTATATCTTGATAGACTAAAAAGCAGATGGCGATTGCCTGGGGTTTGTAGCCGTGTAACATATCCGTTCGGTTAAAAGTCCACTTCGTTTCGATGGATGTTATCTGTTATCAATTGTTCTTGTTCTTAAATATGTTAATATCTTGCTATTTGCCATCCTAAAACAACCAGGTATGTATTTCTACATTTTATTTATTTTCATTTTTATCATTGTTTATCAAGTTATTAATATTTTTCTTTCTTTAATAAGACGCACTTAAAAAGCAACGAAAATGGTAAAGAATACCATTTTAATACCGGAGAACAAATTATTTATACTATATTTTATTTCTCATTCTTTAATATACTTTGGAATAAAGATTTCTGCGATTACATGGTACCAATATAAAATATTATGAGCAAGTTAACTTTCAATAAATGGGAATAATGCGAATGATACATTTAAAAAATTAGTACTTATCAATCATATTCAATTGGTTTAATGCACTTGTAAATGTAACGTTACATAAAAGTACAGAAAACTTTTAAGCCGCTAATATTATGTTCAATGTATATTTAATCTAATTATATAGAAAATATGAATTATAACATCTTACATGTTAAAAGAAAAACGAGCGAGTCCTTTTGAAAGAGAAAGGTAAAACATTCTTTCAAAGCGGCGAAGAATCGTGACTATTAAAATAACAGTTCTGCACAAAATATCCTCTTAAAATCTTGTGCTTTTTAAATGACTCTTTCCGATGCGCAGTGTTACCATCTGAATTGCATTGTTTTGGCAGAAAGGGCTCTCCTATCAACCAACCAGTTTACAAATTCTTATTATCAAGCTGATAAATTGTTTTATACCTTGCTTTCTCTCTAAAGCATGTTCTTCACAGTTCTCAAAATAAGTAAACTTGTTCTAGTGAAAAAGACGACGTTTCTTAATTAAATTTTTGAACGTCTATATAAAGCCATTTACTAAACTTTTGAACAGTTAATAACTTGAAAACAATTACTTTGCTTTAGCATACCGGAAGCTGACCGACTGTGAGTTTTATAAGTTCGAGAACTGACTCATGCAAGTAAGAGAAGCAAATTAGGAATCATTAGTAACTCAATTTTGAGAAGGAAAAGAGGCGACTGGTGACTTTGTTTTTCATATAGAAGCACATATTTTTTACTGATTTCAATACATTTTTATACAAATATTTTAAAAAACAAATTCTAAAAAGAACATTTAATAGCCAGTGACTATTAAGAAAAGTGATTTCAGATTCATCAGTGTAAAAATTACTAATATTTAAAATCCTAACAAAGTGATTGCAAAAATTGCAAAATATATTTTGCAATTTTTGCAATATAAATGTTTTTATGCAATATAAATGTTTTATTTATGCAAATTTATTTACGCAATATAAATTTTTTTCGTAGCTCTTTATTCGCTTGTCGACCATCCTACTCAAAAAAGAATTCCTGAAAGCAAAACCGAAGAAAAAATACTACTTTGAAAATTATAAAATAATAGATTTGAATTTGATTAATTTTCCTAATATTACTTTTTTACAAAAAATGCTATTTTTCTAAATGAATTTCCCAATCTTAATCCTTACTGTTCGTCTATTGTTTAATGCTGTTCAAAATAGAAAAAAAAATAACAGAAATAACAAAGAAGTTCGATTTTTTTTATACTTATACCAAACCTAAAATTTATTTACAAGTATCATTAGAAGAGGAAAGGATTTCATGGGCTCTAAAATAAATGATATAAAACAAAACAAATCTTTAAAACATCTGCTTATAAATATTAGAAAATAGCGCGAATGATACACTCATCCAATGAATTACTTTGTTTATTTATAACTTTCATTGCTACATTTCGCTTTGAAAAGCAGGTGTGAAATTCTCACTTAGAGCTATTGGACTTTTCGCGCCTAATCTGGTTATGATATCGTCTGTCATTATGCCAGCAGGTGGTAACAGAATGTCCATGAAAGTACTAGAGAATGTTTGTATTTTTCAATAAACTTTTAATTATTTGAAAATATCGCAATACGGCACTTGCTGAGTATGCATTTCCTCTATTTGTATTAACACTAGATGAACTTGGTCGTTTGTAAATTTTGTGGGAAAGCGGAGCAATCCCGTGCAGAAAGGCTTTTGGTAGATTGTTTTTTGAAAATCAAGTTGGTAAATCACATAATCGAAACGTTTGTTGAATAAATTGATTCTGTGGCGGGTATCTCCCAATAATCTGGCAATAGGCGCACATATCAAATTAAGCGCAATACTGGTCAGTAATGAGGAATCCTTTGCCAAATGAATATCTTACTGATTTCATGGATGAATCGATAATACACTCAAAGTACTAATAAGGGTGCTAATATTAGCACTGAAATGTTGCATATTTGCAGATCTCCAAATGACACTCTACGGATTAAGTTTAAGATATTATATTATATCAAATATTTTATATAACGCCTCTTCATTATTATCCTTTATTTGCATAATACTCATTACTTTACTCAATATCTTAATTACTTGTTATTTTAAGAAAATAATGTGAATTTTAATTTTGCTATTCTATATTGGTTAAATAATTTTCGTTTTAATCAGTTCTTTGTTTTAATAATAAAAAATGAATTGGAATTGCAAAATGGTATTTTTTGTCTCTTTGTCATTAAAATTAAAGTTTTTAAGAAAAAGGAACATTTGAAATGCTTATTCAACAAATTTAAGCCAAAAGTCATATGCACGGAATTACATTTGGTGGAATTGTTGGACTTAAGTTAAAAACAAGTTTATAGAAAAATCGTTTTTTGTTAAGAAATTGATTGGGCAAAAAGGGACCTATCTCAATTCACACTGAAAGCTTGCACTGAATGTATATTAAATGTTGCCCCATATAAAAATGTTATTGAGTGTGTTACCGCAAAAATCCCTTAATTGCATTCCCCTTTCTACCATAAACCTATTAACCCTTGGCATGATGGGACTTTTCGGGTCGAGTTGACACCAAAAAATAAATGGTCACCGAGAATCATTTCTATAATGCAAAAAGTAAATAAGGTAAAACGTATTTGATGGATGTTAATTGAGGGAGTTTGAGAGAATTCTTAGTTAATTAATTTCCAGCTATTTTTTTAGTAACATTATCTGAATTTCGCAACTAAAACCGCTACTTCAAATATGGGCTGTTGACGGGTTTTTTAACCGACATATGATTTCGGAATAAAATAGCATGAATTCTCATTTTTTGTTTGGAAACAGTTTGGAATTTTATAGATCTGAAATACCTATAAATCGTTTCATAATAAATCATCGAATAATGTTAGGATCTGGCAAAGAATTAGCAATAAAATAACTTTTATTGTTTGATTTTACTTTTAAGTTTATGATATAATTATTCTCATTAGTAAACCAGAGGGAGAGGGTTTCCAATTTTTTTCTCATGTTCTTTATGAAGTCACGCATCCCCTCTACAGACCCCCCCCTCTCACAGTAGCTCATAAAGGCTTTGCATGGCCTTGGCGGATAATAGTTACGACATATCAATTTTTGGGTAGACTTTAGCATTTTTACTGAATCTAGTGTTAATCTTTGGCAATTAATCCTTGGAATACCGTTAATAAATTATACCTAAAAATCAAATTATTGTTTTTTTTTCAACCGATGGATTTTTTAATATGTTCATTCTTATGGTCAATTTGACATTGAAGTCGAGTTTTATTTCAATTATCTAAGCTCTGTTCTTCGTATGCATGTACCTTTTTCATAGAGATGGTAACGTAATATCATAATACTATTAAAAAGTAAATGTCTGGATCATTTATCTTCTAAAAACGGTAATCAAAGAAATTGCTATATGAAAAAGAAGCTCGTTATTTTTTTCTGTTGTATGAATATCCCATGTACATTTAAAGAAAAGACAACTTCAAAATTGAAATAATTGAAATTAATCTCGGAAAAGGACTTTTTTATAGATAATTATATAATATATTTTAAGGCAATATGATTCAGCTCGTTTCATAAAAATTCAAAACAAATTTAGAAAATTTCTTCGAACGAAGGCAAAATGCTTAAGCAAATTATTTAAATTTTAATTTTGTACAGAAATCTTCCAGTACATTTTATGGTTGAAACAGAATTTTTTTTCTAGTTATATGTGTTTCCCTCTTTGCCGATCAACCGGTTTGCGAGTTTTAATGCCTGCTAAAAAGGTTCAATTATTTTTTTTATATAACTGCGTCTCATAATAGATTTTTTCGGCAAAATATTTTTTAATTAAAATTTCAGATAGTTATATAATTCACTTATGTTATTATGTAGGCCTTAAGCAGTCCTGACTTTTGAAGTAAGAATCTCTCCTTGATTTTCTATGAACGCCTGTAAAATTAAAGAGGAAATGATGAAACTGCAATTAATATAAAGACATATTTACTCAATCCAAGCATATATTTAAATAAAACTGAGAACTGAAAGCAAAATTGTCCGGTATTGAAGATTTATGTTCACAACAGAAATTGAAATATGAATTTTCATAATTTATAATATATCAAAGAAGAATTCAGCAAATATTTAACGGACTCAATGAAAAATAATATATTTGTATTCATTTTTGAACCAAATCTATTCGAGAATACGAGTCTACTTCCAATTCTATTCCTTCCTATTTTCCAATCTCTTTGTAAGTATGGGTATGGACTGAAAAACACAATAAGCTAGATAAATGAAATTTGCTAAGTGATCTTGCCAACATAATTGTAAAATTTAAGCCAAGTTTTCGCTCCAATTCGAAGAAGAGAAAGTACGTAAACTTCATATTTAGTTTTGTTGACTATTTACAAAATATAAACTGACAATTATAAATAAAATAATCAAGGAAATAGTTGTTTGGCAGTACCATAATGACTTTACATGGTTAAAATGCATGCCAAGTTTAATCCATCTAGCTTTCTAAATTTTGTGGCGTTTGAGGTTACTTCTACTACGGTCAGAGTGACTAAAATTCTTTCTAAGAAGGAATTTCAAACAAAACCTGATAGAAAATTACAAAAATGATATTCAGACCATACTTTATCAAATTTGATTCTGAAATATAAAGTGTTTTGGAATTAGCGCGTTCCCAAACAGACTGGCAAGATTCCAAAAAGTGTGTTTTTCTAACTTAAAAAGGTCCGAACGTTTGATGATCACTCTTTGGGCATTTCGTATACGAAAAAGTGAATTACCCAATCTCCTACTCTAGCGTGGTTTAAAACCTAATGTTAATCTTATAAATTTTTTATGCATTTGATGATCAAGTAGGATTATATTTTGAAGTTATAAATTTAATATATATCTGAAATATAATTTTTCTGCTATTCAAAAAACCCCGCTTACTATTAATGTCCCTGAAATCTCAAAAATAGTTCGGACCTCAATTATTGAAACTTAATTCATGCGTTAAACGGGTTATGTTGTTCCACAGTAAATGTAACGATTTCCCTTTTTTCCAGCATATGAATTTGTTTTAAATTAAGATTCTTTGTGTGTTTAGGGTTACTAATAATTACTGCATACCATTAAACACATTAATAGTTTTTTAAAATCTCGTAAGCATAAAATTAAGTTTCTTTTCAAATTTAAAATATTTTCATTTAATTCAGTATAAAGTCTTGGAAATGCAGATCAGATTTTCAGATTTCAGAATGGATCAGATTTTCATACTAAAATCTGTTTGACATTTAAATAAGCATTAAATAGTTACTTAATTAAAAAATAAAACATCGATAAATAAATGAACGCTGCTTAATCTAAATGGAAACTATTCCTCGAAAATCCAAATCGTCTGATTAGATTGAAAAATTTAACCACGTTTTCAACATTCTCCAAAGCCCTTAGTTAGTTTTTCGAAAAAATTATGATAATCTGTATTTTGACGTCATGTGTGCTCGCGCAATCTGGTTTCTTTCTGAACTTCCGTTCTCGGTTTAATTTCGCCCTTGAATCGGAGCAGGTGTTTGGCTTGTTTGTGTGAAATTGGAATATAGAAAGAATCCTAGCGGAGGACTTAAAACGCCAGAAAAAAGCTTTATTAAAAAAAGAATAAGCTTTCCAAAATCAACAATGTAAAAATTTATCTTTCAAGACACGTCGCTGAATCATGGAACAAATCTGTTGCAAATTCTTCACAAATTCTATTTATTAAGGTAAACCGATATTTATTGCAATATTTTTTAAAAGTTTTCTATTACACTAATAAGATCGATTTTGTGGTGCAAATATTTAATTTATGCATTTAGAAGTTATTCATTTATTTAGACAAAAACATTTTGCATAAAACTTTTAACGGTTCAGCATTAAAGAACGATAATTAGTTTTTATAATACAGTAAAACTCTGTTTATGTAACTTTTTCAACAGAAATCAGTTCAAATGAAATGATGTATATCGAAATGTTAATAAACTTAAATATTATTTTGTTATGCTAGTAATGTAATTTATATATAATAGTTTAAGAATCTAAAATTTCTTAAGTTAGTATGTTATTATCAAAAACAATCATTTTTAATTAATCATTTATCACAAATTAAGAGAGCCATTCCATAATTGCTTATCTTTAGCACATATATATTTATTTTTGATAGTGAGGACTCGAATCACAATTCCAATAATGATCCGATTGATGAGCAACTTGTTTTTCTCAAAATAGACGGTGGTTGAGATTATGGGAGCATGGATATGATATTTAGACATCATAAACTTTCATATGAAAGAAAGTCTGGCGAAATCAGTGAAGTGGTTCTGGTTCTCTGATCTTTTCAATTATTTCAAATTTAAAAGTTTGGGCAAAAAGCTGGTTTCCGAATTGATCCACTATAACATTAAGATATAAAATCACGTAAAAAAGTATAAGAAAGGAGTAATTATTAAGTAGCCTTTACAAGGGGAAGTCGTAGGGTAAAAATTGGAATTCGAGATGGAATTTTGTATTATAGTAGTATACTTTCTGAATTCCAATAAAA
>JAOUZG010037181.1:0-10800 GCA_026289955.1 Argiope argentata
TATATATATATGTTTATACCTTTTTTTTGGAGTACTGTTACAATTTTATAAAACTTCCAAGCAGCAACTTCTACTGGATTCTCGCAATCTGAGGGGTTTTAGTCGAATAACATATCAATTGGGGTAAAAATGCTCTTCGGTCCGAGGTATGTTATCTGGCTTATAAAGCTTTTCACCTCATACTCCCTCACATGCGAGTTGGTGGTTAGACAACGATTCATTTGCGCCAAGCGTATGTGTGAATTGATGGCGATATTTGACTGTTGTATTAAATGCGTCTGAGGACTTTCGTTGCCGGTAGAGGGAGCCACAACAGCTTGCGTATGAGGGTTGCTATTATGAAAGATGCTGATTGCCTTAGGCCTTAACTCGAAAACTGAGGGGTTTTAGCCGAATAACATTTATTGGGTCAAAAGCGCACTTTGGTTTGGGGATGTTATCTGGCTTATAAAGGTTTTCACTACTATCGAATTACTACACTGCAATGCGTATTGACTGGGATTAGGTTTGGATCTCCTTCTTGCCACCGAAGAAATTCCAAGTCCAATAGTTTTTACGTTAGAACACATCACAATACGTCTTTTGTTATAATTCTCATAACTGACTCGACTTTGTAGAGTTTTGAAATACGACTGGTATTGAGGCATTTGTAATAACTTTGCTTCATCCATCATGCAGTTCTCATTTAATTACAAATTTCTTCTAAAATTATAAACGTTTGATTGATGATTCTCTTTTTCACGGAAAATATCCTTAAATGAAGAAACAAAGTTTCTATTTCCTGAAAACAATCCTGCAGCTGTCCGCAAGTCTTTTTTAGCCCTTTGCTGTCCGATGTCGAGTGTGACTAGACATTCAAGAATGGGCATCATTTTGACGTTTTATTTATTTATTTTTTCAAATTCAATTGAAACTACCCAATGGTTAAGAGATGTAGATTAATTTTTCAAAGAAATTCAACTCAAAAGAATTGTATATATTTTTCATAGCAATAAACATATCTTTGTATCAGGTGAATAATTTTGCATCTAATTTTTCGGACTCCAAAGTGTTAAATTTGTTTTTATTATATTTTCATCCAAAGCAAACACTTGCACAACAAGTGCTATTCTGTTTTAATTTTTCAGGAATTTCATTAAACTTCCCAATCTCTAGTAGCACACAAATATTGTACAATATTGATAAATATTCGCAATATTGTACAATATTGTGGAATATTGTTTAATATCATATAATATCGCACAATATTGTTCAATATTATGCTACAGGATGTGCTACTTGGGATCGTGATTTTCTTCGGTTTTTTTCCTCAGCCATGAAACGTTTATCATTTCTCTGTTAAGTTTCTAATTTTTTTCTTTTCTTTCAATTAGACATGATTTGAGGAGTGGAAATAACATAGTATTTTATTTGATGAAATAATACAAAGAGCCGCTGATGATCCGAATTGAGTTTCAATAAGGTAAGTAATATAATAAAGTTATTTGTATTTAGAAAAAAATACATAGTAACCGATTTTAATCAACAGTCCCCATATTTTTCTAAAATGTTCTAATTGTGGTTAGGCGAGTAAAGAAACAGTAAGCAATGGAGGCTAAATAAGTGCCACCCTAGTAGCACACAAATATCTTAAAATATTGATCAATATTCGCAATATTGTTTAATATCATAATATTGTATAATATTATGCTACAGGAAGTGCTATCTGGGCAATGACGATTTAAGAAAAGCAAAAGTGCTTGTCATCAAATGAAACCAAATTGTAAATGTCTAAAAATAAAATAAGGCGAAACAAGAAAAAACAAATTACTTTACATTTAGTCTATAATAAATGTCTTACATAATTTTAAATTTTGTTTCAAAATATTTGTTTTAACTAGATACACATTTCCAAAAATTTATTTTTTATTAATTTACTGATATTGCGTAGCATATAATACATTGGTAAGAAAGGCTACTGATGACTGGGTAGCCAATGTTGGAGGGTATGACCACTAATCGACTCAATGTTTGCACTTCGTTGGGTTGGTGCAACTAATTCGTCACTGATTAATTATACGACTCATTTTGGTTTGGACTGCCGGCCTTTTAAAGCTTCTGGGGCAGGGCAAGAAAATTTCTTGAAGAATCAACATTATTCGCTTCCTATAGGTCCGACCACCTCAAAAGCATGACGATTCAAAAGCATGACAAAAGCATGTCAAGCCAGGGGATCATTGATCCGGCGTCCGATCAGAATTCAACAGAGCTGTCTATAAACTGTCTTTAGTATGATAGAATTAGCTGTTATAGAAAGCTACATCAAAATGCGTTGGGAGAAACTGATTCAAAAAAAAATCTTTTAACACTTAAACGTAGATTTGTTTTGAATAAAAAAAATCGTTTATCTTAGGAAAATTCTCATAAGTTACGTTAAAAATAAATTTAAAATTCAGGTAATAATATGGTATATTTATTTTTTAAAAGGTGTATGTAGACTTATGGCTATATTCAGTATTTCCCAAAAATCTATCTGGCATTTAATTTAATTTTCAAATACAACATCAAACATTGATAGCTTACTTGAAAACAGATGAGAAGTAATTTTTTAATAATTAAACAGATCAATCCTTTATAGGAAACTTTACAATCTATTCAGGTAACATACTGAACTTCATCACCCACCCCATTCAAATGGAAAAAAAAAAAAAAAAAAGATGTAACTTGCCCGCAAAGGTAATCCCAGTTTTTTTCTTTCACATATGATTTATTGTCTATGGTTATCAACATGTGTTTGGAGACGGACACACTCAGGTGATAGAATAAAGTTAAGGGCAACTAGATTATAGACAATTAACAACATGCATTTAAGGGTTAAGCACTTAACACCTAAGCCAAAAAATTAAACAGCTTTGTACTTGTACCCATTAGTAAAAATACTCATTTTCTAAAGTTGTGATGTTTTGTGCTTTCTAATATGTATACTTTGTACTGAAATTCTTAAATTTTTTTAGACTTCCTTAAATTTTAATGTTTATTTCTGTATCTCCGTAATATTTGCTCAACATTATCTGTTATAAAACAAATTTACCCTTTTTTACATTGACATCAACAAAAAGATTATATAAATTAAAAACTACTACCAAAAAAATAAATAAGTCAAGTTTTATAAGATTAACAATAAAAATATGATTTTTTTAATTAGCTCACACTCTAAGCATATATTTTGTTCAAATTTTCAATCGTTAAATAAAATATTCTTTATTCATCCACTCAAGTTCAAATTAATTTTTGAAGCTTGTAAGGGATGACATTTGATGTAACAGTTTTAATATATATTAATTCATTAATTTTTTTATTAATTACGTAAAAACTAATTTTCACGCCAAAAATCTTCATTTCCCAACCACCAAATAAGTAATGAATTGAGCTTATTTTTTCCCCACGCTAATTAGGCTAATCTTAACATATTTTCGGCCAATTATTTCAAATGATTATGTTTATTTTCTTAATATTTGATGCATTTAAAATCAAACACTATTACTTAATCGACTTTTTGGTTAAAAATATAGAATACAGAAAAAAAATTTTCTTATCTGTATTTCGTTACCCTAACAGGTGAAGAAAATTCACGCATTTGCGTTGCCTCAATTGGCGTTGAAAATTCAACGCCAATTGAATGTGATCTGAGTCTGTTCTAATTTATTTTCAATGGATACGAACTTGATTTTTTTGGCCTGGTAACATATTTTGATCAATTTTTTATATTAATTGTAATTAATAAAAAGTAACTACAATAAAATTTCTTTGTTGACCAAAGTACGAACTTAATTTATTTTATATTACTTGTTCAATATTTCTTCAAATTAACAAACCTTTAGTTTATTCAGATGGATACATCATTTCTGAAAATGTCAACATTGACCTAGAAGCACAGCATGGCCATAAGTTTGTATTTGCTATGTATCAACAAATAAGATTCGGCATAGTGAGAATGGAAAGCATAAATTTCCTCTTGTACTAAGTTGATATATTTAGAAATTTTAGTAGCAGTTTTATAACATAAGAACTAAGCAAACAGTATGCCAATACAGGGAAAACTGCCATGGAATTTACTAGAGTACAATCACCTGCTCAAAATAAATTTAATTTTTTTAAATAAAAAAAAAACAGCAGTGTTAAGGGATAGTCAGGGTTTGAAAAATTTTTCACATCGCTTCTTACTTCTGAAGTTTTGTAAAGACTTATCAAAACTTTTATCATTCCGACAATTTAATTAAAAAAAAACTTGCTTTTTAACCGATATATTTACAAAAAATTCTTACTTTATCTATAAAAAAATCGCAAAAAATCCGATTATATATTTCGATGACAAATGCTTTAACTTCTAGTCTCATTAAATAACGTAATCAAATTCGTTAAATTGGGAGGGGGAGTCAGTTCAAGTTGTAATTAGAAATGAAATGAAAAAGAAAAAATGAAATCTGCTATACAAATTTCAATGCATCATGTCGGAACATAATTTCTGGAACGGCCAACATCAAGAGCTCATGTAAGTCAAATTATATTTTTTATTCATTTTTATTGTTTCATTGAATCAGTATTTAAGTAATGCAAACGATCCCCCCCCCCCAAAAAAAAAAAAACTTTGTCTCACATTTATTGTTAAAAAAATATCACATTTCTATTGATTTCATTTCATATAATTACGTGCTCAAAATGATATTTTTCTTGGTTTTATTCGCTGTTGCCATTCACTTATTCTTTTTAGTTGCCATTCTTTTGGTTAACGCGTTGCCATTGTATTTACATTAGCTTTTGTAAATACAATGGCAACGCGTTATTAAAAGCTGATTTTTTGAGATGCTCATGCAGATAATTTTTTTTGTTGATGCCGAAAACCTCATCCCAAAAGCAACATGTTCAGACACGATAAAAAAGCTAGTTGAATGATTTTTCAAAGCATTTTTTGAAGCCAGCTCGAAACAATACATCGCATTGCTTCAAAATTTAACAAAACTCAAATAAAAAATCTTATTCATTGAACAGCGTAATTTTTTTTAAAAATAAAAGAAACCTTTTATTTTCTTTTATCACAATTTTAATAACGGTAAAATAATGCACGCATTAATCTGAAATAAAATTCGAAATAATTATTCTTCAATATTTCACAATGAAAAACGAAAATTAAAAACATACTGACGAAAATATAAGCGCTGAATTACACCAGCAAAATATTTTGAGTACTCACGTCTAATCTCAAAGAACACATCATTTAAACATTTATGACAACGCTACTCCAGTATATACATCTGATACAAATGGAATGAATTAAGCAATGTTTTCTTAATTAATAATTCAAATAAGCACATCTTTTTTCTTAGAAGGTTTAAATGGGCACTTACCTTGTAAACTATATAATAATCGGAAGCATCTTCATCTGTAAAAGTGGGTGTAATGCATCAAAAGATGGCGCATCTTCATCTGTAAACGTGGGTGTAATGCAGTAAAAGATGGCGCACTTACATCTTATCTCGCAAACAACACGTCAGACTTTTATTCCTCATTTCTACAAAAATATTTTACAAAGTGACGGTGGATATTAGACGATTGGAAAGAAGCCAGCAATATAATAAACGAAACGAGCAAGCATACAATTCCCCCCATAATTAGTAACAAATAGTATTATTATGCCGGGATTACACTAGGCCAGCTATAAGACGGCAAGTGGGCAGCGCATGCGTAGAAATGGACTGATTTATGTTTGCCACAATTTCATTAAGAAAAATTCAGATTTTCTATGCTTGACTATAAATTGCCGTTTTGGCGTCAATGAATATTTCTTTTTTCATTGCTTATAGTATTAAAATAATCTATATTTACACAAGTAAATATTCATTTAAATTTAAAATACATGTCAATATACGTAAATTTGAAAAACTATAAAGAGGAAAGGTGAATTAAAAAAAAACAATATAATCTCGATTCAGAGAGAGCAAAAAATGGCTGAATTATACTAATAAATTAATATTTTTCGCCAAAAAACTAGTCAAATTCTACAACAGATGCGCAGTAAAAACAATTCAGTATAGCGGCATGTAATTGTCCTGGGACAATGTCTCTTAAACTTGCACAGTATATATTCATAGGGATAAAAGTTTCATCAGCTTTTTCTTTTTATCCCGTTTTGAGTCGTTCTGTGTTCTGCTCGTCGTTTCTGCTTGTACACAATGCGTTCCTCCTTTGATGGAATAAAACGAATTTAAAAATTCAAAGTGCCATCTATACCTTAATAACCACCTTCTGTTTTCAATAAATAATAAGTGTTACATATATTTACTTTTCGGAGTAATAAACAAGTCTTTGTATTTGGTGAATAATTAGATATAGAATGCTTTCCCGAGTGCAAAGGGTTAAAAGATTATTTTAAACGTGATGTTAATGTTTGAGTTTTCTTAAAGTTCGTGAAATAAATAGTATTTATTTCAAAATCAAGCAATAAAGAAAAATTACTATAGTTCTATCCAGAATTAAACAATTTCTCTACTTTCTATAATATAATTGGATGCATAAAATATGTATGAAAATATAATACGGTTTTTCAGTTTTGTTTTTCTTGCTTATAACAGTACGCTTAAAAATTTAGTATAACTTTTTTGATTTTAAATAATTTATAAAGATAATTCAAGTTGTATACAAAACACATCGATGCTGAATGATTCTACCCAAAATTCCAACATTTTTTATAAACATTTTCGGATACAACGTACGAGTTATGGGAATAACTGAAACGTTTTCTTTCAAATTAAAATTCAAACTTTAGATAAGAATGAAAAAAAAGAAAGAAAAGGAAGCCCATAGCGCATTAATTAGAATAGGTGCAAGGCTTCTATTCTTAACTTTTTTTCCTTCATATTTCTAAAATAGAAATATGAAGGAAAAAAAGTTAAACTTCATAACATATTGAATTGTACCAAATATAAATGTAAAGAAGTAAAATGAGAATTATTAAAAAATAAATTTATATAAAAAAATTCTTTAGATTTTTAAAATGTTGTATAATTCTGACTTAAAAGAAAATTGACCGATCTAAAGAAAAATAAACTTCGTATAATATTGAACTGTACCAAAAATAAACATAGGGAAGTAAAATAAGATCTATTAAAAATAAATAAAAAGAATAAATTTATATAAAAAATTCCTTTAGATATTAAAAATTATTTATAATTTTGACATAAACGAAAATCAATCGAGGTAAAATACGCGTTTTCTTGAAAACATTTCATGCTTGAAAATAATAAAAGCCACATGTTTAAAACTGAACAAATATTTCAATGAGGGAACCAAATTATAAACAAATTAAACACTAAAAATTTAATTTAAACTTTTGTAATCAGTAATTTTAATTAATGAGCTGGTTACCTTAGGTGGCTGGTTATCTATAATAATTATAATAAACGGTTTTATTTTGTATCTTGTCATCTTAAATCATGGAAATATACATTACCAACCATTATAAGAATTAGATTAAAAAAATATGTTATGTAAAAAATTCTATGTCAGCTACTCTCAATTACGATAAATCTAAGAAAAAAAAAACTAATTTTGTTTTGCAAAAATCAATTTCATTTTGATTTGCCTGAAATAAATGTCGATAAAACATACTGTAATTGAATTAAGTATTAGTAATGATACAATATTACTAGATACAGAATATATTCAATATAAGAGTGTTTCAATATATCTTTATATAAATTGTCATTCCATTAGTTAAACAGAACTCAGGTCATAGAAATTTCAAAATATTTCACAATATATTTAACTCTTATAAAATATAAAATTAAAATATATACTTCACCTTAATAATAACATGTAACTTTTAATAAGATTTATGTCGATGAATATCTTGAGAAAACTGTTCAAAATGTGGTAAATATGACTCTACTTTCATTTATAAGAACCTTCAACATTTGGATGATTCTAAAATCTAAAATTTGATCTGTCACCGAGCTTGTCCGTGAACCCTCAACCATCCATTTCGGATGCAATGGAACAGGACTGCCATATAAAGCAAGAAATCACCACAAAGAATCCAGTATTTTAAATTAAACATGAACAAAAATAAAAATATCTGAACATGGTTTCTTTTTTGGAATCCGAACTCCCAGAAAATCGTACGATTTTTATTCTTTTTCTGTACTCGAGAGAAAACGTTCACATACACAAAATTATAGAACATAATAAAAAAGAAGATTAAAATAAAATCTGCTATGCATATTTCAATGTATCATGTCAGAACATCATTTCTTGAACGGCCAAGCACCACGTGCTCGTGCAAGATAAATTATATTTTTATTCGTTTTAAATGCTCCATTCAATGAATCACTTTAGTATTGCAGACGATCCAAAAATCTAGCATTGATTGTTAAAAAAACATCACATTTCCTATTTATTTCATTTCATATAATCACGCGCTCAAAATGATATTTTTCTAGGTTTTATTTGTTGTGGCAATTAACTAGTTTTTTAATCAGAGCTTTTGTAAATGCAATGGCAACACGCTATAGAGAACTGATTTTTTTGATATGCTCGTGCAGATAATAAAATTTTTATTTTTCGCCTATGGATTTTTGTTGACGACACAAACCTCATTCAAAAAGCAACATCATGTTCTGATATGATAACAATGAATGCCACTGTTTTCAAAGAAGTTATTTTTATCGGAACTGAACACATAAAATGTATATTTTTAAATCCTTCATTGTTTAGTTCTTTAGAGATATATCAAAGCGCACGCTTGATAAAATTTCTTTCCCTTTAATCAAACAAATATCTTACCTTAATTCTAGTTCCAGAAAAACAGGAATTGAAACTGTATCTTTTGCATGAAATGGATTTAAACATCTTTCTAATTAACACACTATTTCCAAACTAAATGGGAGCATGACGCTTTGGAACTTGTCTATCTTGTTGGCGCTTTTGGCGACAGAGAGAGAGAGAGAGCATGTGATCCAGCTGGAGCCAACTGTTGCGCAAGAATTGCGGTTATTTTTGATTCCTGGAAATCGATCGATAGCGTCCCTGGATTCTAGGAAAACACCAGGAAGTGTTCGGGAGGGAGTTATTGGAAAATAATTTGCTGCAGATTGCTAATTCAACTTCAATTTTCAATGATATTTGTTTAAAATTGTTACACTTTTAGAAGAATTTTGTTTTCAAGATCTAGAATTCCGATTGATAGAAAATACCTATGGGTATTTCCCGATAACTTTTTTTTTTCAATTCCTACTATTTGTTTACACTCTCCCTATATATATTTTATTTAAATTTTCCTTCGTTATTAAAATACTTTTTATTCATCCACTCAAGTTCAAATGCATTTTTTTATAACTTGTAGTGGATGACACTCGATGTTAATACAGTTTTATCAAGTATTAATTCATTAATAAAATTCAAAAAAATTTAGTTTTTTAAATAGAGTTTTAGTAGCTTGTAATAAAAATTGAAATCAACAGGCTGTACCTCAATCTGAAAAATGCGAGGATTTCAGCATTTTTTATATGAAGGTGAAGATTGGGAGTTGAATTCTTGCGAATATCAATAATCACTTGATAAATTATTTATATTAGTTGTAATTATTTAATAAAAAGTAACTAAAATAAAAAAAAATATTTTTTGACCCAAGTAGGAATAGGCATTAAAAAATATTTTTATAATACCTGTTTCCCAATAAGCTCAAATTTTCCAATAATGATATTATAATTCAAGTTTTTTTTCTCAATAAGCTCAAATGGGTATGTTTATATAGTGTGTGTATGGTGAGGAAACACAATGAGGAAGCCTCATTAAAAAAACAAAGACGTTTATTTATACAAAAACGACGAATACACAGACGATAAATATGTACAGCCGAGACGAACAAAGGACAGCACAGAGAATTAGACTCTCGACACACAGCTGCTCAGTTAAGCACTCTCTTGAGCTCCACAGATCGCTGGTTCTCCGTCGGACTATTAAGTTGTTGCTTTGCCATCAACTCGACGATTCGTTATTTGCCTTCTTCCAACTCCGCTACTGGTCCAATTCAATCACCCATCAGATCAATCTGCTGCTGGCCTGTTATAGTTCACAGGAGGGGTGCGACGAGTACCTTCAAGGACAATCAAGGGGTATATCGGCATCTATTGGAAAGATCGTGAAAGTTCTCGAAATTTCTTGTAATTTCCATTTTGTCATAAAAATCGCCAAATTTATCGCCAGGTCTCCAAATTTGTCTTCAAAATCGGGAATTACTGGTTCGGCAAAAGAGCAGCATCGATTATAGGTGAGTGGAACTCGATCTTTCCTGGGAAAAAATATTCGTACAGGGAAACAAAATTACAGGTTTGTCACAATATTTGAACTAGATTTGCACTTAAAAAAATTACTTAACGTAAAAGAAACTATAATTTGTTTCATAACTCATTAATCTTTTTATTACTTCTGATTTTATAATTTAGAAATTTAATTCTCAGGTAAATAGCTTCTTTATTTAAAAAATGCCTAGATACTAAGCACATATATAACATTTATTATTTATATTGAATAAAAACCATAATATTTGTATAAATTAAACGTCGGGCATAAACCGAATTATTGTTCAATAATTTCCAAATTCAATTAAAAATTCAGTAAATTTCCAAATATATAAATAAAATAAATGTTGAATACAATCTAAATGTTCCCAAATAAAGAAATAATTGCTGAGTGACTTGTTTGATTTTATGGAGCAAGGAACAGATTTGATTAATATGTACAAAACTTTAGTCATGGTTTAAGTGC
>JAOUZG010037181.1:15800-45244 GCA_026289955.1 Argiope argentata
CCAAGCTTGTTACTGGTACAACAGTTGTACCGACCCGTAAGGAAAGGTAAAAAAAATCTTGGTACAGCAGTTGTACCGCCCGTAAGCTAGAGGTTAAATAGATACAATAGGAGAAGAAATGTGGACGCACGCCGAGCGCGCAGTGAAAGTTACCGAGTACTGACACCTCGTTCGATCTATGCGTCGACATCACTCCCCTGAAACATACAAAAGATATATTAAATAGATACAATAGGAGTTGAAATGTGGACCCATACCGAATGAACAGATCCAGTTTACCGAACATGGATACCTCTTTATATATATGTTTCGGCATCACTCTCCTGTAGCAAATATTTTTTATTGTGTGTGTGTTTGCGTGCGTGTATGCGTGTGCCACTCCACAAGAGAATTCAATGACGTTATGCGTCCATGTATTGAACTAACTGTAGGAAGACAGAAAAATGAGAAAATTGAGATGACTGGATTATGAATCGGCTATTATCTCCTTAGGGATTCCGATGAAGGAATCTAATTTATATATTTCTTAGCTCTCTTTTTCCGGAACACGTTATCAGTATGCTTTTCCATCACCATATAATTCTTTTTTTTCAGAAGAAACATTTGCAACAAATTATACTCCTACGTCAGCAATTGTAGCAGTATATCTTAATTATGAATTACAATAATTGCGTGAAAGCTTGTAGCACCTGCAATGAAAGTCTTGGAAAGTATTTTCATTTTCATTGTCTCTCACTAATCACATTCCAATTATTATTCTCGCTATTCAACATTATTCGACCAACAGCAATTGTAAACAAACATTCATCTAGAATTCCCTTGAAATTTTATCAGATTAAACTACCGCAGCATATATATATCATCATATACAGTAACTTTCCTGTAAAATATAATGTAAAAATAATCTAGAGAATAAAAAAAGAAACGGTGAAAAAGGTGAAAGACAGAAATGGAAAGACTAGAAGCCTATAAAATACGTTCCCCTATTTGCCTCTAAAAGAGACCAAAATAATATAAATACTCACTGAAACCGTTCCTATATCGGAAAAAAATATTTTAAAAGATTAAAGAAACATATTGATGATTATTCAAGTTCCTCAATCTGAAGATGAAATGCAAGCCAGAGTCGTTCATAACAGCCTGTCTTTGCTAGCCTTTGACTTCAAGCGTTTTTTTCTTTTCCTAATTTTTTCTTTCTGGTATACGTAGTATAAGTAAAATATAATAATGTTCAAGAAATTCGAAGCATGAGATTTTGATGAATCTCTAAAATTTAGATCTCTCTGAGTTAAAAAAACATTTATGCATAATGTTCTGCCAGTAATTAAGAAATCAATAATAATTTGATCTAGATTGTTTGAATTGATTTGTGGTTTTTACACCAAATTTTCTGTAAAAACTATTTTGAGGAAGTCCGTCTATTTGGCTGTATGAATATCATTTTAAACGATCAGTAGAAAATGAAAAGAGCTAGAAAAATAAAATTTAGTATAGAATATATATAAAAACTCTATTGCACATACATCTATCAAATTTTCAGTCAAATCTAAATACGAATTGTCTCTCTGTCGGCCTGTAATTTTAGAAATAACGAGTTAATTAAAAAACGAAAAGACTTAAATATATCATATTTGGTATGGGAATTTGTGATTAAAATTTCAGTTTTGTGTCATATTATTTTGTTTCAGTCGTTTGAAAAAATACCTATATCGAATTTGTGTTCCAGACTTTTGGATATTATTAACTCATGAATGAGCTTTATTACTAAAAAATTCGCCAAGTATCACACGATTGATTCAATATAAATACAAAATTCAAGCCAAAAGTTGATATTTCGTTATTATTGTAAGCGAATGGCATGTAACACATTCCACTGGTATGAAATATTTATAAGTATGTACACGAGACAATTTGGGGAAAACAACTCCAGCTAGTTTCTCTTTGGTAAGATGTAGAGAACATCATCCTCTAGGCGCACTTTTCAAAATCGCCAACTCCTCGTGCTCTTGCATCTTATCTCTCGGAGGAAGATATCCTTCAATGACAATATCGGGTTGCCATATTTGGCGCTAAATATCCTTGGTGAAACGGGAATGATGCTTTCTCCTGCGCACCGAGGTATTATGAATAAATGGCTATATTTATTTCTTGGGACTGTACAGGATGCATGAGCAAGTCTTCAAGTCTAAGAGACCTTATTAATTAATCTCAGCCAACCTGTATTGCACTCCAAAAGATGCATTTTTAAACAAATATGAATATCCATAATCACCAAATTTTCAGCAAGCACCATACACAAAATAGAGCTAATGGTTCACCCACAATTCCTGCAGTGACTATTTCGCATCCAAGTCTTTAACCCTGAATATTATCCGCCAAGTAGTGAATATCTGCATTTACAGTCTCTACTTGCCTCCAATTAAACCATTAGTTAAAGAGATTTTAATATTTTGATTTGCCAATTTCCTTTTTCCGTTTGTTTTTCTACTTTGGATGACTAACAGCCATAATAATTTATGTGCAAGTTGTGATTTAAACAACCGTGATCAAAAAATCAAATAACTTCTTGTTGATCATAGATTATGTTTTTTAAATATGTGTTGGAATTCCTGGCTTAAAAATAACCTGGAGTGAAGATTGCTTTATAAATAATAATTTTGAATTCTTCAAATGATAATGCTTTTACCTATTTAAACATAAATGCTTGGATACAAGAATATATAGCAATACAGTTTATCTTCTCTGCCTTTGCCAATTAGTGCAATTTTTTCTCCCTATTAAGAAAACCTCTTTATAATGATATAATTTTTTCACGCATTGTAAACTGAATTTATTAGTAATTACAAAGTCAAATATGGTAAAAAGATTATAAAAATATAGTTACATAATTGGCATCATGCAAAATATTCATTTCAAAACAATATCAATTGCAGTAAAACTCCAATTCTTATTTAATTTTTTTTATTTAGCTTAAATTTTGAAATAAGAAAATTTAACGAATAAGAGAAAGATAGCATTAGAAATCTGATGATTGCAGCTAAAAGAAATCTTTGGAATCCAAGAGAATTATGTTTCTTCAAAAATAATTTATGTTTCAACATATACATTGGAAAGATATACATTTTAGTTTATTCATTATAAACCTATTGCTATACAAGAAGCTGACATGTGTTTAAAAATGTTCAAAAAATGATTCTTTTAAATTCTTCAGACATAAAAATTATTTGTTCAATTAGATTTGCAATAGATATGTGCAAACACTTTTTCCTGGAATAATCGCAAAATGAAGATTTTAGAAATTGTTTGAATTTTGGAAAAGACGTTTCAAATTATGTTAGAGTATTATATTCAACATTATTTATACAGAAAGAACTTACCAACATTGAAAACAATATGGTCAACATTTCGGATTATTTCGGCGGGATTTTCTCCTGAACTATTCAAAGGTTACAAAAAATTCTGCTAACAACTCTTCATGTGGGTGAAATGACGATTATCGGAAAAGAATTTTGGTAATAATGATTTTTCATGCTGCTAAAATAATACAAAATACATTATTAGAAATTGAAATTTACTACAATAATGTTCATCAATGAATAGTTGGTATGTATTGTTACAGGTATATTACCATATTTTTATGGTGTTAAAAGGACTTAGAAATAGAAACCTAATTAAATTTGGAATAATAATTTTCGAAAGGTAATAATGGTATATGCAGTTCTTGCACATTGTCGTATTAAACAATATTTTTCATTGTTTAAGTTATTTTAGGTTTATTCCCGAAAAGGCAGTTGATCTCAAAGCGTAATTTACTAAAACTGAAGCACTTTAGTAAGTTTTATCTGTATTTAAAAAAAAAAAACTAAAAAAAATTCCTGATTATATGAATAAGATACCACTAGAAAAAGAAATGTATTCTCTCTTCTGCAACCAAAATTTACGTTTGGCCCAACATAAAAAAGAATGAGATTTGATAAAGCAGGCTCAAAGAAAATAAAGTCTTGGAGTGGAATGGATATATTAGAGGGTTGAGTTCTTTCAATTTCGATGAGAAATGTAATTCATTTTAGATTTTTTTCTCTTTTTCAGAAGAAAGAATTCTATCTTAAGTTTATCTGTTCATGCCAATAAGCTATAACTCAAATTTCTTCAGTAGTTTTGGCTTTGCTTTGTTCAATTTTGGCGATCATTTCAAAGATTATTAAGACAACAGCTAAGCTAATAACTCACTTTTGAATTGTTGTTTTATTTCTAGTTTATCCATCATGAAACTTAAATTCATTTTGGATTCAGCAATGTTAATTTAGCCATTTTTCTTCACTTTTTAAAAATCTAAGTACGCTGTTTGCGTAAAAACAAGGTTGAATACTTATTTTAGAGGATTATGTCTAAAAGTTATTTTTATTCTTTAACCCTTTCTGTGCCCTTGGGAAGTGATATTCCTAAAAAAAAAATCAATCTTTATATATAGCTTGTCATAAGTTTTGAAATTTTTGTCAATAAGACTAAAAATTAGATATTTCGAAAAAATTCCATTTTAATGGCGGCCTAAAAGCTACAAAAAAGTGTTTAATCAAATTATTAAAACATGTTTAAATTATTATATTATGCATAAATATATATAAAATAAAAGACAAAGTAACAAGAAGATATTTAGAGAGTTTGGAGAAATTTTTTCTTGGCGCATTTTGATCACCAGTACAACCGACAAATACCGATATATCTGTTCCTTATATCAAATAAAACGGTTTCTATGGCTTCATTACTGAAATATGAAGTAACCAAATTAATTAATAAACCAAAAATAAATTTATCTTATTAGCGAAAGGAAGCCAAACTCAATACTAAATATATTTTAATGGTAGCTATTAAAAAATGGTTTAGCTATTAAAAATGGTTTTAAAAAAGTTGAACTTTATGTATATAAATAATATGATCCTTGCATAATAACTACATGTTAATGGCGAGCAAAGTGCGTTTTCTTTAGCCGAACGCCAGCGAAAAAATCGCCAGATAATATAGAAATCTGCCAAATTTCTTTGGCGACTTTTCGTTGGCACCTGGCTAAAGGAAAAGTAAAGAGAGCATATTTATTAGATTAATATGACGGATTACAGCAAAATATTTGGCTATAATAAATGAGAATTGGCTATAATAAATAACAAGGGTACAATGGTACAATTCAGTTTTAAAGGCAACCAAAAAGATGCAACAAAGATTTTCGCCAAATCATAAATATACTGAAGTGCATATTGTTTGTTATGAAAAATACTGAACGTGTGAATCAATAAAGATTGAAAATCGCCAAATTGGCGAACTATTCTCTTAATGATTTTAAGGTCGCCGAAAGAAATGACAAGTACCATAAAAAGAAATTACGGCATTAGAAACACGCAGTCTATTTCTTTTTGTCGTTCTATTTCTATTTCTTAAATTTATTAATTTTATCATACTAGTATTCAAGGTTATTAATAAATGAGGAGGAATTTTTGTTTGAAATTATGTTTCTATTGTAATATATTTGTACATACCAAAATATATTATTGGCCGAAACTTATTTATTTTGCTTGAATATATTATTTTATTTCCCTTTCTTAATTTAAATACTGTGATGTTAAAGGATTTAAGTAATTTTTTATATTTATGACACGTTTCGATTAAGAAGACAAGTTATTGATTTAACAAAAAAAATTAAATTTTCTCATTTGAAATAGTGGTGAGTCAGAAATGCTCAGGACTTTGACAATCAACACTATTATAAAGAACAAAAGATAATTTCTCATTTAAGATTGGTTTTAAGGGCTCTCGATTCCGTTGATGAAACAAAAAAAAAAGATATTAAAGGCAAAGTTGCAGACTTGGGGGTTGAAATGATCAGATTTGGAGCACATCAGAAGTATATTGGAAATGAAAGGCAGTGCATTTTCTGTGTGTCAAAGCCTATAAATCACGTGATCAAATCCAGTACCCTATGGCGGGACACCGACTCATATGATCCAAGATATTAAAGGTTCTCAGACGTCAAAAAAAAGTCAAAAATCAATGTCATTAAATCTTCTATTTAAGGATTCTTGTCTTTAGTTCTCTCCTAATGAAAAAATTTAACGTATATTAAATGTATTTAGTGCCTTTTTAATGTTTCACAGCTCAAACATGATGTTTTTTCCTGGGACCAACTACCTTTCTCCCCAGAGGGTCTTTTGTTGTTTGCAAGTGTCTGATATTATCAAGTGTAGTTTGTTTCTTTGTGATAGGCTGGGTTGCTCTTCATAATCCTCAACAAGTTTACTACATAGTTTCTGGTTAGGTCGGGGTAGTGCTTGAATTTTCTCATTTACAATAAAAATTTATTTTAAGAAATGTGACTAAACAAAAGATTAGAATTGTCAAAGGGAAATTTATCGAACTCTTATTCTAACACAAAATGACTTACTATCCGACAAAATTTGAGATACACACACTTTTATGCTTGGGTATTCAGGTTTTTAACACAAATGAAATTTAAATAGAAAATCTTTTTCATATATTTTTTTGCATTGTTAACTATTTTTACTTTAATAAATAAATCCTATTAAATGTGACTCTAAGCAAAGTACTACTTTCCTATAAATCCCTACTATAATTTGAAATTAAAGGTCTTGCAAAATTTAATTAAGTAGAAATAATTTGTTCAAAAATAAATGTCATGTGAAACTGAAAAACTCAAAAATTGTAGAACCGAAGTATAAGCAAATTCTCTCTCTCTTTTTTTTTACCAGTGTAAGATTATGCGATTCAAGCTGCAAAAACTCAGAGGGTTTGGGTTCATGAAGATCCAAATAAAAAATAAATGAAACATATTGTATCAAACCTTCATTTAGGTACATAAAATTTAGAATTGAATTAATTGGATTCGAAGTAGAAGTGTATCCAATTCCTGTTTGACTGTGCCTCACCGGAGAGTCCCCATTTGGACTACGCATCCAGATTTCCTGTTAAAGGCTTTAGACCTTTTACTCAGATCTATTTTTGGTTCCCATGTGAAAGCAGAAAGAGCACAATTGGCAGTGATTGAGACCTCTTGTAGAAAATAACGAAGGCGACATCAAAACAAGAACAACGACAAATTTTGTGCAAATTCGTTGACAGAGCATGATTTTATTTCCAACTCCACCAATATGAATTTAAATGTTTATTTCGATTTGGCAGCACATATCTATAATTTAAATTTTAAGTTTACAGTTTGTGAAAAACTAGAAAAGTATTTTTGACCATTCTGGCTTTATGTCTGTTTGTCCGTGTTCTGCCTGTCATAAAAATAACTAAAATTGTATTAAATTAGAAGGACTAAATGCTCCTTTAAAAAAGAATTCCTCTTTCAGCGTGTTCGAAAATAAACACGATAATTACAAAAAGAAGAGGTATGAATGGTTAAATTTATTATATTCTCTATGGAACATCAATATAGGATTAATCTTCCATAGCAAAGATACCAATATCTATTGGCACCATTTAATATCAAAAGCACCAATTAAAATTTGGAATCAACTCCAAAAAGGAAATGACCACCTAACGGTCTGCACTTTGAGAAAATTATAAACGCGATAGCCCAAAAATTCAATGCTAAAATATATGAATTTGGCATTTTGTGGTTACAAGTGTTGTTCTATCTCACTTATTTTTCAATCAGTGAGGCAAAACGCTTTTAAAAACAAATATATTTAACAAACATATCAACTGCATACAAGGGATTAATCACCAAAATTCTCTCTAAGAATAACACCATTGATTCCATAAAAAAAACTAAACTCTAGCACGTTAATGTTTCATAACTATTGCATGCCAACGTAACTCATTATAGGCAATATTATCCTTAATAAAGCCGAGAAATAGTTTTAGAAAGACCACTGCAGTGTTTTATTCTTTCCGTATATCATTCATTATTTTTATTTTTGTCACTGGGAGTAAAATTTTTCCATTAAAATTCTTAAATAAAATTGAAAGAAATGTAAATCTTTAATACATTAACTGTCATTCATTAAGAGGCATTTGCTTAAAATTTTAATTTTTGCTTCTAATTAAATTTAAAAGAAAATTGTATAAAACTGTATAAAAAGTATTATATATGCACCTATAAAAGAATATGAAAAAAGGTTATTTTGCACAGAATCGAAGCAACTAAATGTAATCTAATATACACCCAGAACAAATACTTTAAAAATTTTTATGCAACTGCTGTTCATGGGAGATCTTCTCATATTCGAAAGTTGTTAAATTCAAACCATGCTTATTTTCCCCTTAAATTTATGTATTAAAAGATTCATTTTATCTATTTCCGAAATATTGGAAAAGTTTTAAGTGCACTGAAATGAGTCATGTTTCAAACAAATTTGAATTTTTTAAAAAGATAACGCTTCCGCTAATTTACCTTATGGTTTTAGTCACTGCAAAATACAACAACATCTGAAAAAGAACGACATCATATATTTTCTTGCTGTCCGAATTTAACTGATTAGTAATGAAATTTAAACAAGGTGATGCTAAAAATATATTTATTTAACTGACATCACACAAAATATTCATCTCAACACAACAACAAATGTAGCGGATACTGTAATTTTCAGTTTTTTTTATTTTCAAATTCAGCTTAAAGTTTGAGATAGTAAAAAGTTGACGATTTATGGAATTAAATAGCAATATGCAATGGAAATCTAATATTTGCAGTTAAAAGAAGTTTTCGATCATCAAAAAAAATTAAAATCCTTCTCAAATTGTGAACGAATTATTCCTTATTAACATATGCACTAGAAGACTCGTACTTATTGAGAATACCTATTGAAAATCTGTTTTATTACCAGAAGATTGCAAATGTTTAAAGAAGTCAAGGGAAAAGTTTCTTTTAAATTCCCTCAAAATTGAAACAATTTTTTTCGAAAATATGCTAGATATGTTTGAAAACATTTTTTGCTGGAATCATTCCGATATTAAGGCTTTTGGCATTGTTTAAATTATGGTAAACGTTTTAGTTAAAACATTATTTAAAAATATATGCAGCAATCTATATATATAAAATGCTTTATAGAGAAAGAACTTATCTGCATTGAAAACCAGAGATGCCAACATTTCCACTTATTTCGAAGAGATTTTCTCTGAACTAATCAGTGCAAACAAAACGTTCTGCTAACAGCTCTTCATGGTGGTAAAATGATGCTTGCCAAAGAGGAATTTCGGTAATAATGGTTTTGCATACTGCTGAAATAATGAAAAACGCATTGTTAGAAATTAAAATTCGGGGCAATAAATATCATATTTGGTATTGTTATAGGATAACAGAATATTCTTATGATGTAAAAGGGCTTGATAAAACAGAGAGACCAAATTAAATATGGAACAATAATTTTTGGTTGGTAACAATGATATACGCTAATCTGGTGCCTTGTTATATTGAACAATATTTCCCCCCTTAATTAATAAAACAAAATTTGATATTAGTACTGAAATAAGCAAAGATGAAATAATTTGTTATACAAATTATACATGAATTCAAAAAGAAAATAAATGTCAATGAATGTATGGATGCGAATCACTGAGTATATGAAAAGTAAACGAATTCTTGTTTTTCCTGAAACTATAATGTACATTTATCACAGCACAAACAAGAATGATTTATGTAAAAATAAACTCATAAAAAGTAAATCAAATCAATTCTTGGTGTGAGATGGGTCTAGTAAAGGCTTGAGTTATCACAATTTCCACGGGAAATACAAATCATTCTTTCTCTTTTTTCTTCTTTGCTTTAAGAGTTATTTTTTCTTAGAAGTATACCTTCAATTCATCAGTTAATGCTAATTGGCTTACCATTCAGATTCCTTTTAGTGGTCTTGGCGTGGCTTGGTCAGTTCAAGTTTGGCGATTGTTATTCATTTCAAAAATCATGACAGTTAACCTAACAATCCACAATCCACTAACTCAAGGGTTCAAGACATAGAAACGATTTGAAGTAGGCATTACACGAAACACAAAAAATTTCAATATTAAATTTAACATTCCTTACCCTTTCACAAAGGGATAATATATATTTGTAATTATGTATCATTAATGGATATTTGAATAAATGGGAAAAGTATAAAAGAAATAAAAATATCATTCACATGCAGTGTAATATGGAAAAACTATTTTCTACAGCATTGAAGACAATTAAATATACTTCATACTGACAAAAACTATATTCTTAAGTAACAAAAATACGATTCTCGTCAATTTTAAATTGCTGTTCATACCAGAGATTTCAAAATTGTTCAAAATTGCTAGTTTGATATATTTTTTTAAATTTAAGGCTAAGCAAAATGTTTTGTTTTTACTCAGAAGTACAATAAAAGTTTGATTTTTGATGGTAAAAACATTGGACTCAAATTCAATGCAAGAACAACAAATGTGAATTTGAAAAATATGTTGATTTTACTTCCTTGCATATGAAGTTGAAATGAAAGTAATGAAATCACCAAAACATTCGAACTCTAACTTTTGATGAATCTTCATGATTCAAATGCCTCTAAGTCAGGAAAAAAACCTTTTTTTCCCTCTATGTCTGCCTCAAACTATGATATCTTCAGAGCACTTTGAACAAAACGGATAAAATTTTATATATAATCCTGATATCAAATACAGAACAAAATCCTTTCAGAGAAAATTTGCCTGTCCAAATGCTCAAATAAAAGATCACACGATAACTACAAAACGAAGAGAGTTAGGTAAATAAAATTCGGTGTATCTATTTAGTATCAACAGTGTATGCAGCAATTAAAATTTCAGCTTAATGCAATGAGAGGTTGGTTGTCTGTTTGTTCTTTCAGAAATATGTAAATGCGATTACAAAAAAAGTCGTAACTTCAATAAAATTAAATTTGATATGAGATTTTGCGAGAGCCTGTGTAGTTTTGGATCAAATTTTTATTTTAATCAGTTGAGAAAACGGGCCTAATTATAAAATTGATTATAAGATAATTTTAATCATATGCTAAGGATTAATTGTTAAAAACTACTTGCCAATAATTAGATGACAGATTCTGAAAAAGTGTTAAATTCTTGTCGCATGTAAATACTTCTTAACAATGGTAAGCTAAGGCAGGACAAGTCATTCTTTGGCGTAACACTTTTATTATAATGTTCGTGATAAAGTTCTAGAGACATCACTTTAGATGGTTTAAGTTTTTTTTTTATAATATTCCTCAAAAATTGTCTATAACTTTGATTTTAAGTTCATTGTACGTCAAAAACAAGAAGAATATATTTTCCATATTTATTATTTAAAAAAATCTAAACTCAAAATTTATGACTAATAATTTCAAGGTATAAGGAAATTTTTCTATAATTGCGTTTTAACTTCTCTTAAATAGAAAAGAAAGAATATTCTGCAATAGTTGACGAATTTTTGAGTTTCTGGATTTCTTGTTTCGGGAAAAAATGCATTTTTTGGAATTGTGTTTGTCTTTGAAAAGAAAAAAAAACCAAGAAGGCTTTGATCTAAATGGTTGAAATTTAGTATGAAAAATTACAATCAAATTCTTAATAAAGGAATTGAACATTTGTTAGTCTGTACTTTCGAATCCATATGAAGTAACAATTCAAGAACAAATCAACTTACGTAAATGAAATATGGAACATAGTTTTAAAATTCAAAGCAAATATCTTTGCAAAATTTTACAGATCTATTTCAGAATTAACCGTCTGTAAGTTTATGCTCTGCATGTACAATAACTCTAAAATATTATAGTTGTTGAAAACATAATAAAGTATCCACTGAAATTTTTATTCCCAGCCAAACTACTGATTCAGTTTTCTCTATCATGCTTCAAAGCACAAATCCATAATGTATGGCATTCTGAAAATACAAATTTTCCATTTAGGAAGTTCATAGCTATGCACAAAGTCTAAAATTTTATGCTAAAGGATAGGTCATAATTCTTCAGTGTATGTAAAAGAATAGTGAAAAAAGCAACGGGGGAACTGCCTCCGCTTGTTTGAGTTTGATATGCGGCGTAAAATGTTCACTCCTAATTTATTGACTTAAATTTAGCTAAAATGCGCAGCCAAATTCTCTAATATATTGTAATTTTTCTGATTAGAAATACACAATTTCATAAATATAAAAAGGTTTAAAACTTTTTAATGAAATAAATATTTAATCAACTTTTTACTTTTATGTATACTAAGCATGGATAGAATATTTAAATAAAATCAAAATCAAAATCTATATTTTGGTGACTCCCTGTGTTTTAGACTTTCCTCCAAAATGTATATTTTTACCAATATGTCCGGCTATCTGTTACAAAGTCCATCTGAGAATTCTAAAAGATGGCTTCAAAAGACTTTGAAGCAGAAGATATTTGAAATTATGTACTGCATGATCTTTACACCAAACTTATAGAGTTCTGTAAAATTTGGAGCATAATTCCTTCATAGGATGTCGGTTTGCCTAGTTTTAGAATATGAATGCCATAATTACAAAACACGAAGAGCTATAAGAATAAAACTCAGTACACGGATTTAATAATTATAGTGTAGCCAACAATGAAATTTTGACACAAACTCAAAAAGAGGTTTACCGACTATCGGTCTAATATCAGAAATATATAAACGCGGCAGCCGAAAATGTCAATGACAATTTTTAGAACTTTTTACCGCATTTCAGGGATTAATCTCCAATTAATCTTTAAATTTCAGACCTAAACATTTCGGGGAAGGAAATTTTGGGATTATGCATCTCCATCTTTGAAAACGAAAACTCAAAAAAGCTTTGAGCTTAACGGTTGAAATTTATTATATGGAATTAAGATTAAATTTGCTAATTTAAAACGAATTTCTAGCGAATCCATACGCAGGAAATCGAGATGTTCGATTATAAATGAATAAGACAACATTTAAAGCTCAAATTAAGCATTGAATATTTAGATCGATTTCAAAATTTGAGTGAAATCCATATAGGAATTGACAATCTGTCAATAAGTACTTTCTAATCCATGTAAAAGCTACATTCCAAGAACAAATCAACTTCATATGGAACAAAGTTTTAAAATTTTTACAATAAATCTGTTAAAGAATTAATAGCCTTTAGATTAACAGCATATATGAAGATACAACAACTCAAAAGTATTACGGATTAAAAAACGAAATAAGGAATGCATTTTTGCCACTAAAATTATTCTAAAAATTAATTCGTTTTATATTTATTTTTGATATCTATTTAAATTTAAAACGTGAATGCTGTGTAAAATAAATTAAATATGCTATATATGGACTTACAACATATGAAAAACATTTACTTTTCTGGAAATCGAAGCAATGAAATTCTCATCAAATGCACCAAATAATTTATATTATATTGCAAAAATAGTTTTTCTG
The DNA here is from genome assembly GCA_026289955.1 of Argiope argentata. Lineage (NCBI taxonomy): Eukaryota > Metazoa > Arthropoda > Arachnida > Araneae > Araneidae > Argiope > Argiope argentata. Next base: position 29,181 of record JAOUZG010037181.1, read on the forward strand.
TCAAAGTTGTTACTAAATTTTAGTTATGAGGGATATTCGTACATTCCGAAGTGTACTAATTTATGTTTACTTTTTACTTTAGGCATTGTGGGTTGTTTTGGATTTATTGCAAAAATGCAGAAAGAAGATTTTTAATATTTGATTACAAAACGGTTGGTATAAAACTGACTTTGTGGCCAATGAATTTCAATTTTTCTAGCGATAATTCTTTTACTCATTTAAGCATGAATATTTAAACAATGTAATATTTAGCAATAAAGCTTACCAAATATGCTTTTATAAATTACTGAAACTTTTTCTCATGATTAAATGAAATAATTTATTATGATATAATTTTTTTAACGTACTTTGAATTGAATTTATTATTAACATAATTCAAATAAAAAGAAATTATGAAAGAAAGACTATAAAATATAGTTATATAAGTAGCATCGTGCAAAATGTTCATTTCGAAACAAAATCATTTGCAGTAAAAGTCTCATTATTATTTAATTCTTCAATTTAGCTTAAATCTGGAGAAAAGAAAATGCAGTAATTTTATCGAATAATGTAAAGAAATCGTTGGAAATCTTATAATTACTGACAACAGGAGTCTTCAGATTCCAAGGAAATAAAAATTTCAAACATTTTTAAAATTTTCTCGAATACGTTGGTCCAAACTATGTTTAAAAATGTTTGGAATATTATACATAAAATGCTTTATAGAATATTAATCTGCATTAAAAACAAATATTGAAACTTACTGAATTGACTGTGTTTACTGTTATCACTCCATTGAAGCAAGTTACATGACAGCAAACAAAATTGCCTGCACTTCGGTTTATTTCGATGCGATTTCCTTTTCACCACAAACAAAAAGCTCGGCTAATTCTTCAAGTTGAAGGTAAAATGGCTCTTTCCGGAGATAAATTTCTATAACAATGATTTTGGGTACCTCTGAAATAATGTAAAAAAACATTGTTAGAAACTGAAATTTGGAATAATAAAGATCATCACCTAATAGTTATGCGGTGTTATAGGGTATCAACACATTCTTATGATGCAAAATGCACTGTTAAAAAGAGAAACTGAAATTTAGAACAATGAAATTATGCAGGTAATAATGCTATATTATATTCTATCGCATCGTTATATTAAAAATATTTTTCATTTATTCTTGAAACCACTGTTGATATTATAAACCAATTTATTATAATTGAACCGATTTGGAAAATTATGTTTTGAAAGACAAAATAAATTAAAAATCATGAATTATACTGAAAGTAAACGGATCCTCGCTTTTCCTGTGACCATAATTTATGCTTCCCAAAACATAAATAAAAAAAAGGGTTTAAGGTGCTTATCGGTTGTAAGGGAAATTATAAAGCGCCAAGAAAAAATTTCACCAGTTTGGTGATTTCAGTCATTAAGCTATATAGCATGTGATTCGCACGCTCAACATTTTTAATAATAAGTAATAATGAACTTGAGTACATTTTTATAATTTTGCGAAATTTTTCCTAAGGGTTTTCCGATTGCCTTTAAAACCGAATTGTACCGTTTTTTTAAGGTAAACTCATAGAAATAAATCAAATCAAATCTTGGATTAGGATGAGTTTTTTAAAGGATTAGATTATCAATACTTCGATGGGGAATATAAGATTGTTTTTGTTTTTTGCCTCAAGAAAGAAAATATTTTTTATTACTCTAAAATCAGTTAATTAGTGCTAATTCACCTGTCATTTAGAATTCTTTGGCTTATCTTGGCATTGTTTAGTTACCTCAGATCTTCACCTGAAGGATAACTAATAAAATAGCTAGGCTAAAAACCTACTTTTCAAAAATAATTTTCATTCTGATTTTTCAATAATTCATCTTAAAATTCGGATTTGGATTCTTCAGCTTCTTCTATTTTATATCTAAGGATGTAGTTGATGAAAAATAAGAGGGAATACTTATTTCAGAAGATCATGTCTTAAAATTCCTTCTCTTCTTTAAAACTACGAATTTATATACACATATTTTGGTTTTTTCAACTATTTGGAAGTGTCAAGTATAACACGAAGGCTCATGAAAGAGACTTTAATAATAAAAAAGGACTAAAAAGGTCACAAGGAGGAGGTATGTTGATGCATACAGATTGCACAGTGTCCTTAGGAATATACAATACATTCTCAATACAACAATTCAAAACTTCGATGTTGATCTTACATGAAACACAAAGAAATTTAAATTTTAAATTTAATATTCCTTATCCTTACACATGTTGTCAGATTATTTTTAATTATAGATTCGAAGCGGATATTTATATAAATTGCAAATTGAATTAAAGAAATAAAAATATCATATATGAGAATGCAACGTAATATGGAAAGATTTTAAATTCCACAAAGTCGGAGCAATTAAATATATTCCAAATGTAACAAATACTGCATCATATGTAACAAAAGTCCGATTCTCGGTAGTTTTAAATTGCTATTCATAGTACGAATTTCATAATTTCAGAATTGGCTAATTTGAAATATATTCATTTTTAGTTTATCTATAAGATTTATATAAAAATTTGATTCTAATAAAAAATACAATTAAAGTTTCATTTTTGATCATAAGAACAATAGACTGTAATTCAAATGCATGGCTAACAAATCTGAATTTCGTAAGCAGTTCGTTTCGTTACTTTCTCCTATGCGAAATTCAGAAAAAGTATTGAAATCATTCGATATTGAAACTTTGACAAATCTTCTTGCTTTAGACTTCCATAAGATCGAAAAATGCATTTTTAGCATTATATCCCTATCATTGGAAGGGTACTTTTGAAACTACGATGGTCCTTAAAAATGTTGGATAGCTCTTTTTTCGATACGAATGGGATTCATCTGGCCTTTCAATTTGTCCCTCACAAATTTCTACCAAGCTTGGCTCTGAATTAGAAGATCGGAAAAGGCGTAGAGGCTTCAATAAATGTCAGATGGTTTAAACATTTGAACCTTAAAAATTTCTTCTCGTTTGACCTTCTCGGACAGTTAGTGTCTATCGCTTTATGCTCACTTGAGAATTTAATGCATTTAAAAGTAGGCTTGTTACAAAGAATGATCACTGATGAACATTCTTTCACCGTATTTCTCGCATGTTGCATCCCTCTCACATTTCTGTATTGGATGCGACAAAGAAAAACATCTTAAGCATTGACTTGGTTTAACAATAAATAAATTCACTCTTTGTCTTGTTCGCCATACCTTAATGTACTCTGGAATGACGACACTAAAAATTGTGAACAAGACATTCTGTAGGATTATTTTTTTCTAGATCCAAAATGTATTAATTCATAGATCTTAGTATTATTTTCTGCTTTCAATTCTTCTTTCAAATCGAAGAGGTCAGTAGACTGTTCAATATTATACAGCAAAACCCTTGTATTCGTAGCTCTATTCGTATTTTATATCTAATAGCAATACCTATAAAAGCTTGAATATAGCCTAATTCTTTAGCTGTATATCAATTTTGAGTTTAAGCAGTATTTTTTATCACTCTAGGGCTCGATAAAAAATCTCATCATTATATATATAATTTTTTGTATTGAATTTTTGACAAATATTTATCTTTCTGGATTTGGAGGAAAATTTGAGAAGAATGCCATTTTAAGTTTCCAAAATGAAGGTGAACTTATTTCCGCCAGCTTCTGACGTTTTTTCAATCATTGATAAATTATCAGTGTTGATACGTAGCATCATCTGATAGTCATCTTTTCTTAGTTCGATGAGTCGGATTCCTCCTCTTGACATTTACTAACAGATATTTTGATGAAAACCAAAATACACAAAGATTGTTCTTACATTTCCGTCTTGGGACAAAGAAAGTAAAAACAAACACAAGTTATCGAGTAAAGCTCACCTGAAAACTAAATATATTGGGAACTGTCTTGTATTCGTTCATCTCTGTAGTCTCGTGGAATCAAGAAAAACAGTTTAAAGAATAAGAGCTCTCAGCAGATATTCCTTTCCAACAGGCCATCTAAAACTGAAAATTGAAAAATAAGCCTCATTTGGGAAACAACTTCTCGCAGAGGAGTTTGAATGACTGTCTTTTGAGTAGTGGAGTTTTGTTTCAGCTCTAGGGCTCGATTAAAGAATCACTAATTCCACATAAATAAAAATATGGTTCTCACTTGCTAATAATTCTCCTTGAAAGCAGGCAAAATATTCCCTGCCATTATATAAACGGAGGAAAGTTAAAAGTAATATCAGTAGTCATTAACTGGGCATCCTTTTACTGCCGAAAATATCTCGTTTATAAGGAAAAAGACCAGGACATCTTAACGTATAAAATATTTATTCTATTAATTAGATGACATATTTTTTCGGACATTTATCGTTATTCAGTTTTTAAAGTACATCATTAAGTTAAGCTTTTCCTTCTTTTATCTGATAATGAGTTTAATTAACATTCTACTAATTGAATAGAATATCAAAAAAAATATTATTCGATGCATTTTTCAGGCACTTCAGAATAAGTAAAATAATCAAGGACACGAAAGACATTTAAATTAAAGGCATTGAATAAATTTGAAATAATTTGAAGTTGGGATATACGATTAGATACCTTAGCATTATTCAACAAGACCATGTTAACATATTTCAGAATTCGCACTGTTTGTCAACTGACTATTTTCAACTTAATTATTATTCTATTTAAGATTGTATTCATTATTGATAGTATTTTCGGGAAAAAGGTTATTTTAATTTTGTTTGTTGTTAATTTAAATCAGATTAAAACATCGCTACACCTCTAAATAAATATTGTTTCAGACTGCCCTCACAACTTTCAGAAGTAATTATATAAGGTCCCTATCAACTGATAAAGGGAGGTGACCTAGTACCATCAACCCTCTTCTTGTGAAAAAGCTTTATAGAGTTCAAATTTTCACGGAATATTCAACGAAAACAATTTTCAGACTTCACTTTTGAAAAATAGATTTAACATGCACCAATCACATACTTGATGCATTGTACATGAAATTTGGTCTTAAATTCGCCATGTTTGTATCCTGAAACCCATAGTTCATCACTAAGACACACATAATGTCTTTTTTTCGCATTTGTGTATGATGAATGAGGAATCATCTTTCCTTCCACTTTCTCAATAGTATACGGAATCTGATTGGCAAATGATTTCTAGCTTAAAGTGAATGCGATTATCTGCGTATAGTATTGAGACAGTACTGTAATCGTCAAAATATTCGAAATGGAAAATTTTGGAAAACATCCACCCATTAAACCTACTTGAATTCAATAAACGCATTTTTATAAAATATCTGCTCATCTATCTGTGATAAAATTAACTCAAAAGCTCCTTTGAACTAGGTTTATGAAATTTTGTATTTTCACTGTCTGTGTATACGCTGTGTTATTTGAATATAAATTAGCACCATAAATACAAATGAAAGAAAGCTAGATGGAATAAATTCAGAACATATATTTAGCAAATATACTGTAGAAGTTTGAGCCTAATCCTACGAGGGGTTGAATGTCTATCGATTTCTATTTTCCAGAGCACGTAAAATCTATACTGAAGTCTCCCTATTCTGTTCATCTCTCTGTTCATACGCTTGTGATAAAGAGCTCTGAGATGAAAGAATTTAATTTCGTATATGCTCTTTACACCAAATTAGTATATTTCCATCCAATTTTGTGCAAAATACATTCAGAGCAAGTCAAATATGTATAGTAGAGACTGTTTAGTGGTTTCAGTACAAATTTGATCTAAAAAAAGGGAATTAGATGCATAGGTTTAATATATACAGTAGAGATACTGATAAAATTTTGAACCAAATAAAAAAAGAGGTGATAGTCTATACTTACACAAACATGTAAATGGTTTAAATGAAAAACTCAATGACCTTAATACGCCAATTAGTAAGTGATTTTGTGACTACAATTGCAGTTCTGTGTCACATTTTGGTTTCAATCGGTTGGAAAAAAGCGTTTAACATACAAATTAACGTTTAATAGAGAGTATGCATGAATCCTTCTGCCTTTTAAACTTCTGACTGTTAAGAAAAAAGAGAAACAATAAACAATTTCAATGTCTTCACGTATCCAGACAAACACTGATTATTTATTGTTTTGAAAACTGTACATGAAAGATGTAATTCTATTCCCAATATCCTGCACAATTATTGATGATTTGAAAAACTTAAAACGATTTTTTTGTACTTGTAGAGACTTATTTTTGGAAATTATTTATTCTCTGTTCTAATTTTTTCTTTTATATGGGATAATACTTGCTATTTTATGAAGTTAATCCCCATAATGATAAAAATAATTCTTGCCGCAAGGGAGAAAGAGAAATGCAAGCAATAAGTAATGGCGTCTGTTTGATATGACGTCACAGTCTGACACTACCGTCAGCCATCAATCAGAGGAAAATGGTGAGAAGAGTTAAACATGTTGAAATGTGTTTTTAGGATATACGCAGTTCTTAATTAAACATTTGCGTGTGGATGAATGCTTTAGAGTTATATTTTTATCATGAGCTCGAATTAAACAAGAATTTTCCCAGAGTTGTTCAAAAATTATTTTATTGTGAAAAGTCATGAATAAACGACTGTTCGATACTAACTGAAATTATTTGTGCCTGGAAGTGCAGGAAAGCGGTAGAGTCGAAGCTTTGTTTAAAGACGATATGAAGCGTAATATGTATGAAACAAATATTTGAATGAGGGCAAAATCTAATTTCATTATTATTAAAGAACGCTTTCTCAATGAGCGTGTACAGCGTATACCTGCATGAGAGTTAAGAAGAGGAAAATGTTCCGTTGCATCTGCATAAAATTAGGAAGAATCAGCTCTGTAATTGGAAGCATAGCATGTTCGAAGACAAAAATAATAACAGCTACAGAGGCTCAGATTTTGCCGTGCCCAAAGAATTCTTGAATTAGATTTTAACATTGATTAAAAATGGACGCTAAGCATTATGGGGCTTTCGTTATCGAAGAATATCTGCATCGTTCTGTAAAGAAGTTATTAAAAAGGTAAGTAATTTTAGTTATACTAATTTCTATTTTTTTTCAGTATTCATATGAGTATTCTTTATTTTGTGTTATTTTTTTAGTCTTTAATTAAGTTGTCTTTAATCTTTAAAAATTCTAGGATTTAAAAATACAGTGAAATTTTCTCAACAAACACGAAAAATATTCTCAACTTTAAGAAATTTTCTAATCAGCTTTTTGACTTAAGCGATTCTATTATATCAAATTCTAATTTTGGCGTTTCATCGAAAGGTTTCGAGCTCGTACTACAATTTTAAGTCTAAGCATTCTTCAAGTGAAAAATGTTTTGCAGAGTTTTAATAAAATAAATATTAGGGAAAACGTAAATATTTTCTTTCCAGGTTTTTAATATTCTGAATAAAGGGCATTAAAATCCTTGTGGTAAATACATATGAAACTTTCAGTCTGTCGTCGTTTGTAAGAGTTCATTAAAAGTGAATTTTTAAACCAATTTTAAAATTTTAACCACTTAACTGGTTTATTTTCCTTACTATCTAATAAGATTACACCTTCTATTTTGGAAATATTTTCTTATTTTTATTCATAAGGGAATACTTGTCTTATCTGCGTATTCGAAGTCATTTTACTATTGAATTATAATTGCTATGAATGATTTATTTTTTGTTTACAACTATCTAAATACGATAAATCGATGCACGTACAGCGTACAGTCAAACCGGTTAAGGGGTTAATGCCAAAATTTCAAAAAATTTTGCAGTAAAATGGCTTTTCTGATCTAATTTTTAATCTGGATGGTTCAAAAGTTTTCCTAATTCAAAATTTGAGGATTTCTAGTTAACTGTAATTTAATACAAATTATCTGTAAATTCAGACCATACAAATGTTTTTTAATTCAGTGGGACACTCGTATTTAAAGTTTTCAATTATAATTTCTCACTGATCAACATTATCCGGGTCCTTAAATTGACCTAAAATATTTAATAATTTGCAACATGTTTATAAGGGGCTATACTGTATTCGAAATGCGTCATATCAAATTCAGAATGAAAGAATTAAAAACTATACGCGGCAAAATGATCGACTTGCTGGTATCAAATTTGGGAACTCAGTCACTTGGTCAAATATCCCATTACGAAAGGGTTTCTGAAATTTTTTGATTTTATTGGAAAAATATCTTATATTATACCTTTCTATGCTTTGAATCAATATCCTTTCGTGTGATATTTATGCAAATACATCTTCTGAATAAAATAATACATATGTATAAAAATTAAATAAAGAAAAATTATCTGATATTATCCCTTAAAGGAATACTTATTTTTTTTATTTCAAAATGGTCTGCATTAATGTTTTTTTTAAATTAATAAATTGAAAGAAAATGGAAAGGAAATTCAAGTTGACATCATTGAAAATATAAAATTATAAATCGTAAGATGGCGTAAATCCTTCCAAAATAATTTCCGCGAAGGTTTATAAAGAAAAATATTTAGCTTCTTGTACTGAAATAATTCAAATTATTAACAATATTTCTTTTTATCAAATTAGGTGTTCTAAATTTGATTGAATTCTGTCTTGCTGTTTAGGAAACGTGAACTATGCACAGGGTCTTGAATGTAAAGATCTATCAAAAATTTATATTGCATCTTATTCTAAAAATAGAATCTTCATTTGATTTTTTTAATGTTATTTTGCTATATAATTATGTATAAAAGATAAAACCTTTATCTACTATTCAAGTTTTAAATATTATATTACGACATTTAAGATTAGATTTGGAATCTTTAATTTGAGTGGTCAATTCGAATCAAATCTGGGATAATGTATCAATTCTTCATACACGATGCGGGCAGCATAAAGTTTATTCAAAAATAAACTAGAAAACCTTGCATAACAAATATAGTAAACTTATTAAAAGAAACGGGTTTTTTTCCAAGTTGATTTAAAAAAAGTTAATATAAAAAATGTAAAGCATAATAAAAAGCAAGCAAAACTAGTGGATAATATACTTTAAGTACTAATATTAAAAACATACTTTACTAGTATTAAAATATACTTTAAGCCAGAAACTGTTATAAATAAAGAGAATATAAAATTTTTTCTGTAATAATCGTATAACAGAACTTGTAATTTTTTCTAATGTTTTTATTGCTTTATTAAAAATACTTTTTAACTCTAAAAATGCAATGTGTATGGATATATGAGCCTCAAAATGTTTGCAGAAAAAATTATTTGAAGTCTCAATTTTAATTCGAAACGATTGTGCCGCTTTGATAAGGAGCATCATATAGATAATTTAAATTACCCTTATTAAAAATCCCCCGGGAAGGTAGCTCGAAATTAGGGGTGAAATGCTTCCGGTATGGTGGTTGGATCTCGCCAACCCGGCGGGTACACAAACAGGTGGAGGTTAGGCTCCCCCAATCGATGACGGGACGTATTTCCTTCGGGGAGGGTTGTACCTTGGCCGGTGATGGCCATTATAACTTAACCACAGTTCCCGTACTTTGCTGTAGGTCCGGTCATTCAGTGTCGATGGTTAATCCGTGTGCCTTCGTGGCGGGTCGGAGTGTCTGTTCTATGACTTATCAGTATTAAAAGAAAGAACTACCGATCTCAAAATCTAAATTCTCTAAATCACGAAGAATTCAGCTCTACGAAAAAACCCATAACGAAACGAGAACAATATCGGTGACTCATTCAATTTTCATTTTTATCTAACCTTTTGTCAATCAAGGTATCTGATTTGCATAAAATTTGCATTCAATTATATATAATATGAAATAAAACTATTCATTTGCATTTGTTTCTGAATTATAAAAGAAAAATCATAAAACAGGGATGAGCATATAAGATATAAAATATCAATAAGATGCATGGGGATCATTTAACACTTTCGAAACCATGATTCATGCCCGATTCGGACCATCAATAAAAAATTGCTTACTTCTTTACTATCTTCTAATTGTAGTTAAGATACTATCTAATAGTTGTGAATCAAAAACGATTAATAAGGTTAACGATTAATAATGTTAAACAAGGTTATTAAGATAAGCTTAGTAGAGGTTATATATATTTTACTCGCATTAAATTCAACCTTGAATAAAACTCTTGCTTTCGTAAAAGGGTGACACGACAATTAACGAATTAAAGATGGAATTGAATGCAATGATGAGTTTAAAGAATTATGCCAAATTTATTAAATTAAAAAATGCTGTGTTTTTGAAGTTTTTTAATTGTAAAGATACTTTAGGACAGTTCTTGTAAGAGAAAGATACCCTCATAAAATATCTCGCGCCATATGCGTCTAGTGAATGCAAACCGTTTATTATTTTCTTCAACTGATTTTGTTCATAACTTGTGTCCTGAATTTCCCCTTTAACCAAATATCATTTCACCTGATATAACAAAATTTTGCATTATACATTAGAATTAATGTTAAGTGAAATTTCAAAGTTGCAAATAAAGGCATTGATTTTTAAAATTGAAAATATTTTTATTCAGTTTGGTTAGAATGCTTGACTTGAAGCTCTAGATTAGAAAATGAGTCTTCTCTAAAAGAGTTTCTAACATAGTCCTTGAATTGAAATTCGAACAAATTTTTTGGATCTTAAACTTGGTAAAACCATTCTTTTGTTACCAGTTCATTTTATTTAAAGATTTAAATAACTTATTTTCTGAAGCATTTTATTCATGCAAGAGCTTAACTGAAATTAATTTAATGATCTTGATTCTTTTTAGCCCATGGAGAATAGGCTTACCCACTTACGGAAATTTGAAAAAGCTTGGAAGATACTGAAATCGAGGGATGTGAAAGAAAGTGGAAATGGAGCAAGACGGGTAAGTTCTTCAAACGTCAGAAATGAAATCTCGTGCATGTTTTCATGCATCACTCTTTGGAAAATATAATTTAGACTCTGTTCATGAATTAGCTATTAAAACATTTAAATAGAAGAAAATTGATTTGAAATTCCGGATAATTAGACATATCGGAATGCATGTAAAAGCACTTGAAAGTTTATTAGACTTTTGGCTCAAATGTGCGTTTCTTCCAAATGCTTAGCGCTCGACAGTATTCACCGTTCCTCTTATTTAGTGACTTATCATTGATATGAATATGTAATGATATCACTTAATTTATTATCGAATAACCTATTCCTTTATCCTGATTTACTTAATGTTAAACTTTAAATTTTCTCATTTCCTTGTAGAAAATCAGTTTATTTTTAAGACGCGCTCCAAAATGTTTTATCTGAGTTCTCAAGCTCCAAGCGAAGGCATAAAGATTTAACCCCTAAAGAATTAATTTGATTAGTACCAAAAATTTCCTTAAATTGATTTGTGTCAAAGAAATCCCTAAATTCTTTTGGTGAAAATAACGGGGATAATTTTTTTTACTTGTGATCATGCCCCTTTTGAATTCTCTTTTTGTGATCTGGTGCAGCGTGTTTCGCCTTTGTCCCTGCGTAAACCAAGTCCTCGCGAGGGAAAAAGATTGTTTCAAATTTACCTGTTTGTCCATGTATTTTCGAAATTGTTATATATATTTAATATTAAAATTGCAAATTCCCGAATAACTTATATGCCTTTAGGAAATTTTAATACTCCAATTTAAGATTTAAAAGAAAATATTTTCGTCTAACAGAAGGAATTAAAACTTATGTTAACGTTTGAATATAATGTATATTGGAATAATATTTGAAATTAATTTCAAACCAATAAGAATTGAAATTTTTTAATTGAATAGCTAAAAATGCTGTTACTATATTCTAAAATTTCCTTATTTCGAAAACTACACGTTTAGAAAGTTCGAGCATAACTCTCCAAAAAATTGACTTCAATCATTTTTCTGCACATATGGCAACAGTTTTTTTTATTAATGTTGACCTCTATTCCTTTAAGTGGCATATCTAAAAAATATTCAAAAAATGAAATATGACAAGAGTAGACCAATGATTGTACTATAATAAGGAAATTTCACTCGCACGATAAAATTTTTAAAAAAAATAGGGTTTTTGAATTTTTGTATTTTTATGTTTTTATACTATTTTACTGTGCAAGCACTGAATATCTGGTTAAATGCCAATCTCTGCAAACAGGATTGAAAGTTGTTTTGAAGTCTAACTGCTGTAAAAATCTTGTGTACTGCTGTATTTCAGCTCCTGTTTTAAAATGTCGATGTTTTTCTTGAAAAACTAATCTTAATATTGTTGTTGTTACTTATGGCACTTGCCATGGACAAGCCCCGCTGATACATCAGCAGATTTTAAGCCGGATATATACGTCTCTTGTTTTACAAGTAGCGCATTCTAGGGCTAAGAGTACGACCTAGCTACACACGTCGCAACTCTTTTTAGGGGGTGGACTACATTCATGCAAATTCATTCATACATCTCGGATCGTAATTTAGACCTGGAACTCAGAACGATCCCCTCTGACCCAGTACCCCTAGTGGTCGTACTCTCGACATGGAGGACTTTGCGACCACTAACATATTTAACGAGCGCCAAACACCCCACACACGGGGAATATTTTGGTCGGTGAGTTTCGAACTCGCAACCTAAGGAGTGCGAGTCCAACGCTCTACCAACCAGGCCATTCCGGCCCAATCTTAATATTGATTAATCACAACAGCGACATTTGCTACTTATCCCTGCATTTATAAGTTTTGACAAAATATAAATTCATAGTAAATTTAATTCACATACGAGTACCTTCCAAACCATTAATGCAGTCTTTTCTTTACAATTTTCAGTTTTCCCGAACGGAGTTCTCAATAAAAACAAGTTCATATCCAGCTGTCAAGTCACACTCAAGTGATTTCAAGTTGCCTTGTTCCCTCTTCGACGGTCGTGGTCTATTTCCGAACTGATGACTCGTGCGATAAAGACAGCAAAAGGATTTTAAAGAAGATGGAGAGCAGAGGGCTCACTTCACCATATCAGTTTGGTTCGAGCTTGATTTGCTTGTAAGAACTGGCTGTAAGATATGTAGGCTATAAATTTTTTCTATTTATTTGGACTGTCTTATGATACGATTTTAATGCATTTATAAATTTTTGATTAGTTAAAATCTGAATACGTGCAATGCAAAAAAACTACAAAAGGGCAAAAAATGAACAAATTACAAAATAAAGATTTCAGCTGAGAACTATTTTTATGCCGTCGAAAATTCGATATTATATGAATGATTAATTGAACCTCTTTCACAGATTTATTGAAAATGAATTTAAATTCGTATGAGTAATATATAACTTCATAACTAGTTACTATAGAATTCGCAAATAGGATGTTATCTAATTGGCACTCTAAATAAATTCATAAAGAAAGGTTCAAGTTTTGATTAATGCGTAGGTAATTATTTTACCTATTTTTAACAAAGATATATGAAAATAACTTAAATGCAATTTTTCATGGGATGCAATAATTGCTTGCTTATTAAAAATGTGATTATTAAAATTTCGTTAATTTTAGAGAGCGAGGCTTTTAAAAAGAAAAAAAAATTAAGATTAGGCTATGGCCTAAGATAGGCTGAAAGTATGAGATGGTTTCAAATTCATTATAAAATGTGTCGTATAATATAAGTAATCAAATTTGCATATGAATCAAAATTACATAATCGAAATTAAACTGCAAATCAACAAATAACTAAATGTAAGTCGGGGTTAAAAAAATTTCCATAAAAAAAATGTGTTTGTCAATACAATATAAAACAAGACTTCGAGTATTTAATTTTACTAACGATTTTCTTTATCACTTAATTCTAAATAGACTATATTGCATTCTCCTTTCTTAAATATAGCAATGCGAAACTAATATTTAAATGCTCCAAGTTCTATAAGTTGTCCCGAAATCTGAATTTCTTGTCCTCCGGCATCACTGAATATTTGTAAGCACAGGAAAAGATATAATTTTGAATAATAAATTTATTAATACTTGACCTTCATTAATCTAAAAATTTCTGCTAAAAATATTTTGATCTTGGAACACAAAATCCGCATTCAATTATCTGGTTCGAATCTCATCCAGTTTCACATGAGGATAAAGGAAATCCCCATTTGCTTTGTCTTGTATATGACATCCAATTTAATCTTAGAATTTCCAATTCCCGAGATTTAAAATTCTGTCATTTGATAATGAAATCGTATTATTAACAAATATTTTCTTATATTTCATTTAATTCTGTGAACCATCACTTTATTCAGCTAAATGTTGAGTTTTGAAAATAAATTCATTTCATGGCTAATCGATTTCTGGACTTTCTGCTAATTCATTAAAACTCTGCAACTAATTCTTTTGGGAGCATTCCACACCCTGCTCTGTCCCATTTTCTGATTTAAATTCTAGTTGATAACCGAGTTGGTTAATTCAGCTTTCCATCCAGATGCTTGATTACCTAATTCCATATTTGTTATGATTAGACGTTTCATTGGTAGAAATTACCCTGAGCAAGTACTGGCAAATAACGTACTTTAATAATTTTGGAAGATTTTTCAAGACAGATTTGAAAACATTGATCCGAAAAAAAGCGATAAATTACGTTGATGTTTTAAAGTAGGACATGGAAATATGTTTTACAATTGGATCCCTTTTGATGTAAAAATGTGTATTGTACAAATCTTGATCTTTGGCGTAGCTTGTAATTTATAACTGAAATGTTAATACTGAAGTTTATTGGATTTTAAAATATCAAAATATTTCCTCATATCGGTAAAAAAATTATTTTACCAAAATCATTTTTCCCTTTGTTATCTGACTTTGATAGGTGTATAAGAGTTTTTAAAATATTTTATAGTAAATAGAAATAGACATCAGCGTATAAAACTTTCCTGAAACTTAATAATTCAAGTGTTATAACTTTTAACGATCATTTGCATCCTTAAACAAGAAAAGATGCTTATTAAGAATATTGTTGAAACAATGATAGTTTTGTCTGTCAGCTGTTTGGGTTTTTAACTTCTAAGTAGATGTCTTCGAAGAATTGTCAGATAGATGAAGGGAGGGAGATGTTGGAAAAGCAAATAAAGGAATATTTGGGAGCTATTTTATATAAAATGTACAAATATTTTTAAATTTTTTCACCTGTCGTTTAATAGTGTGAAATTGTTAAGAGTTCTTTAGATCGTTTCGAAAAAATCCAATTTGCATAGCTATACTACATAAGGAATGAACATTTTGGGTTTTCTGAGACATGGAGAAATATAGTTAAATCTTTTTGTTTCACATAGACTGTGGAATCGGTCTTTGTCTGTAAAATGAACAAAAATCGGTTACTTAAAAATAGAATTGCATCGTATAAATTAGTATAGAAGAAATGGCATTGTGTGCAAATTTTCCCCCAGTGCCATTTTTTATAAATGTAATTTTATTACATTAGATATATCAAAGCATCGTTGTAGGTCTCCTCTACCCTAAAATCCCGCTACCTAATTTTTAGGGTAGTTAATTACATTGAAGGACGTTTTTTCTGATGTACGTGACATTTCTGTCTTGGATTTCAATGCGTGGATTAAAAACTATACAATTAATTGACTAAGAATAGAAGCAGGTTTTTTTTATAACGAATGCCATCGGTATTTATAGTGGGTAAAGAGGGGAAACTGTACTGAATTGGAAATTGTTAGGGGTTTGTTCGCTGTTAAAATTATGTTCCATCGTAGTGTAAGTAATGTATGCTATTGGAATTGTGTGGGCCAATGATATGCGAGTAATATGTTAGAATTGTGCGAGTCATGTTGGAATAGATATTGATGCTGTTAATGGAAGTGTGGGTGTCTTAATGGAGTTGGTAATGGGTATGATAGTGCATAATGCATGTGGTGTTTGAACAATGTAGTTGAATAGGTAATAAGTGTAGCATTGGAATTGATGGTGGCATTGGGGGGAGTGTCTACTGTTTGAGATGTTAGAAATTAGGGGGTTGTAGAGGAGTGGGTGACGAGTGGATGTAATGCTGGAATTTGAAGAGTCATGGCGGTTTGTGTTATAAGTGTATGTGGTGCTGGAATTGTGGAGGCATGGGGTGAGTGAGTAATGTATGTATGTTGGAATTGTGGAGGTATGGACGAAGTGGGTAATAT
>JAOUZG010037194.1:0-11309 GCA_026289955.1 Argiope argentata
ATAAAATGTTTACTTGGTTTTCATTTTGAAAGTTAAAACACTTGAGAATTATTTGGAGATAAGAATTAAAATTATATTCATTATTTTAAAATAAATATCTCCTATTTTTACATTTATTTGCTTTTGCATAAATCGGTGTTTTTATATCTAACAGAATTCATTTGAAATAAAAATAATTGCTGGGTTTTTTTCCATTTAAAATATATATATAAAATATTAATTTGTACAAAAAAGAATGAATAAAGATAAAAAGAATTTTTTTATTTGAATCTCAAGAAATTGTTATTACATAAATAAATGTGAATTATTAGAATGCTTAGTTAACTTATTATCAAGCTAAATGAATGCGAAATGAATAAATTATGAACAAAACCAACATTTAAGAAATTTGCTAGTCGTGTAAAGCAATTTAAAATCAATTAAAAATGAATTTATTTGTAGAGGTAAAATGTTATATGAAATTGTCTGACAATTTCTTTAAATATAGCGTAATTTTTTCCTTGTATATCTAAAAAACGATGCAGTTTTTGTTTTTGATTAGTCTAAAGATGGAAAAAAATAATTTACTTCCAAACTTTAGCATGAAATTATACTTTGAAATACAACTCATTTTAAATTAGGTCTTATTTTTATAAATTCATTTTCGATTTTAAATATACAATAAACTCTGTAGGAGATGAATTTATTCAGCATTGACAAATATTCTTTTTTTATATTCAAACAATTTACAACTACTTAAAAAAATATCGTCTGCACAGTTTAAAAATTCTTGAATAAAATCAATGCTTTATCTGAAGGAACAAATAATAATAAAGATTGAAATGAAATCTGCTATGCATATTTCAATGTATCGTGTCAGAACATCATTTCTTGAACGGCCAAGCACCACGTGCTCGTGCAAGTTAAATCACAGTTTTATTCATTTTAATCGTTTCATCGAATGAGTCACTCTAGTATTGCAAACGATCCAAAAAAAACTCTGTCTCGCATTTATTGTTTAGATAAATATCCCATTTCCTATTCATTTCATTTCATATAATCACGTGCTCAAAATGACATTTTTCTAGGTTTTATTTGCTGTAGTCGTTAACTTAATTTTTTAAAAAAATAAGAGCTTTTGTAAGTGCGATGGCAACACTTTATTAAAAGCTGATTTTTTTGAAATGTTCGTGCAGGTAATAATTTTTTTTTGCCTACGGGTTTTTGTTGACACCACAAAACCTCATTCCTTAAACAATATCATGTTCTGACATGATAATAATATTTTTTTGTATTCCATAGAAATGCAAAATATTGATCCTATTTGCTTCATCATTTGATGATACAAATATTAGGAAGCCTATAGAAAATGTTAACAAAGGTTTTACGACATTTAAATTATTACGAGTAACTAAATAAAAAAATTTTCATTACACTTGCTCAGTATTGATATACTATTTCGATCAAACAAGAGAGCGAAGATTACTTTTACCTTATTCATTTTGAAAAAATATTTCTTCAACTAGAATTAAAAAAAGTTTCTTCTTAAAAATTAATTGAAATTTTTCTTATTTGCTTTCGAACGAACGAAGAAGGCAATAATTAAAAATCATTACTTTAATAATTTTAATTATTAAAGTAATTTTAATATTTTAATTAATAATTATAATGATTTTACTTATTTTAATTAAAATTATTACATTAATAATTTAATAAAGGCAATAATTAAACAATTCTGAATTATTAATTAAACAATAATATAAAGTGCAGTATTGATATGCTGTTTCAATCAAACAAGCAAGCAAAAATTACATTTACCTTACCGATAGTGAAAAAATATTTCTTCCACTCGAAAACTAATTCCTACATAAAAATTAATTTACATTTTTTTTCTTCCAACGATCGAAGAAAATTTAAATCCACCATTCAGAATATTTGTTTTTCTATTATGCGCGGTAAATACATACTTCAGTTTCCACTTACAAGATTTAATTAAATTTTATATCCCTCTTCAAAAATTATCTATAACATGATGAAAAAAAGCTATCTACAATTTTTAATAATCAGTTGAAGCAATCTCTAATTTTACGAAGAGATAAGATATTTTAGAACTTACTTTTCTTTGTACAACAGATTTTCAAATTTTAATTAAAAGTAGATTTGCAGACGAATAAATGGATTTAAGTGGAGAGATTCTGCAAAATACTAATAATATTTTTACTTTTTAATATATTATTTTTATATACATTTCTACTTGTAGTTTGATATTTTATAATATAAACGAATAACTATTTCCAATTTTGCTCAACTGAGATATAAGGAAGTTTTCAAAGAACGTTTTGTAAAAATTAATCAAATAATTCATTTTCCATTAGCTAAAAATCTTAGAACAATTTCATCTCCAACAATTGTGATGTTTGAACTAATGTTCATTAAAATTCTGATAGGTAATAATGTTCTGAAAATATAATACCAAAAATTGAAATCTGCAATTCATATTTCAATGTATCATGTCAGAATATAATTCCTTGATCAGCCAATAATTGAAAACGTTTTACTTAATTAAAAAATGTAATTTACTTTTAAAAAGATTTATATTAAAGTTTGAAGAAAACATCTCAACAAAAAGTGGCAGATTTTGCGGACGTATGGATTAATCAAACAATTTAAACTGTTTTTTTAAAGATGTTTATTCAAGTTTGAAGAAAGATTTCATAAAGTTAAAAAAGCTGAAAAGAAATCTTCTCAACAAAAAGTGGCAAATTGGAGATTAAAAAGGGTCTTTATTTCGAAATTGCAGCCATTTACCAGCATTTTTGAGTCTCCTTAGGCCTATTTTTGAGAAAGTTAAAATTGATAATTTCGATTCCTTGTCCACGCATTTTTGTTGACGCTAAAAAACTCATACCATTGAACGCTCATTGAAGCACCACGTGCAAGTTAAATTATATTTTAATTCATTTTCATTGTTTCATTGAATGAGTCACTTTAGCATTGCAAACTATCCGAAAAACTTTGTCTCGCCTTTATTGTTTAAAACAAATATCACATTTCCTATTTATTTCATTTCATATAATCACGTACTCAAAATGATACTTTTCTAGGTTTTATTTGCGGTAGTCATTAACTTATTTTTTTTAATCAGAGCTTTTGTAAATGCAATGGTAACACGTTATTAAAAGTTGATTTTTTTTAGAGGCTCGTGCAGATAATTAAATTTCAATCCCTTGCCCACGCATTTTTGACGCCAAAAACCTTATCCCCAAAACATTATGTTCTGATATGATAAAAACTTTATATCATTAATGAATAAACATTAAGCGTAGCTACAGAACATAATTTATAAGAATTGAAAAAAATATCTAATACAAAATTCCATTTTTTGATTATTATAAAAAAGACGAGGTAAATACAAAAATATGAAAAAAAATTAATATTTCAATTAGTTCCGTCGTCTGAGAACGGTCTTTAATATTAATATACATGCAAATATCGGTATAGGACGTTTTACACATAATGAAACTTCGGGAATCCTTCATTTACATCGTAATTTATGCAGTAGATCGTAAAAATAATCACCTTAACAGCATTTATTGCGATTCGGTTTTGTGATCGTCGTCTAACGCTTGCCCATCTATTTTTACGATCTAATGCTCGTCACGTATAACCGTATAACGGTTCTTTACGTGATGTTTCTTGACATACAGCCCTGTTCTATCTTCATCTTTGAGACACGAGATGGCATTAGACTGATTTCGTGTTTCGGTTTCCAGACTTCAATGGATCCAATGTCAGTAAATTTAGAGGGATGATCTCGGAACTAAAGAAAGCGGATGGATTCTAAATTTCATTTTATTCTGTGATGGAAGAATGAAAGATATGAAGTTAATTAAAAGTTGACAATATTAGATTTATCAGAAGAAAATACAGTAGAAATTTAAACGCATGTTTTGAAATTCTATTAGCCATTTTTTTGTTTACTTTCAAATATATGTAGTATGTAAAGAGAATAAATCGTAATCACCAAAAAATTAGATTTTCGAAAATCTTAACGTTTCAAACTTTTCTATGCCTACCTGTCTATGAACCCGTTAATTGAACAATGCTTTGGAATAGGTGGATTAAATTTAGAGTAAGGAACTAACACCTCATATGTAGATTTCAACCAAAATTTGAACAATATCCATTCATATAAAGACTTTTTATCCTGCTGTTCGAATTAAACTTCATACGATAGCTACAAAACGTAAAACGTTTAAAGAGGTTTAATATCTAAAGTAAAGATTCTTATTCAATTTTGAAGGAAATTTGTCGGAGTGATCATCTATCTGTCTATACTGTAGAACATATAATAAGAGATAATTCAAAAATGCAGAGACTTAAAAAAATAAAATTTCAATAAGTATTTCGTGTCTACAATTGTAATTATGCTCCAAATTTTGGTTTAATTAAACACAAACACTTACATAGGTTTAACATCTAAATTATAGATTCGTATACCATTTTGAACGAAATTTGTTAGAGTGATCGTCTTCCTGTCTATACTGTCGAATATATAATAGCGAAATAACCCAAAAATGCAGACACTTAAATAAATAAGATTTCAATAAGTATTTCGTGACTATAATTGTAGTTATGCTCCGAATTTTGGTTTAATTAAAAACAAATACTTACATAGGTTTAACATCTAAATTATAGATTCGTATACAATTTTAAACGAAATTTGTCAGAGTCTTTCTGTCTATACTTTTAAACGTATGAAAACTAGGCAACTCAGAAAATCAGTGACTTAAATAAATAAAATTTAAATAAGTATTCCATGATGGCGATGGTAGTCATGCTTTAAATTTTAGTTTAACGAAACATAAAGAGTTTATATAGGCTAAACATATAAAGTCTACATTCTTATGCAATTTTGAACAAAATTTGTCAGAAGGCAATCGTCCGTCTGTCAGTGCATTCAAATGTATGTAAACGAGACAACTCAAAAACACAGTGACTTAAATAAATAACATTTAAATAGGTATTTTGTGACTATAATGCTGCAAATTTTGATTTAATTAAACGTAAAAAATTTACATATGCTTAACAATCTAAGGTATAGATCCTTATGCAATTTTGAACGAAATTGGCCAAAGGATTGATTATATGTTTGTCTATGCTTTCACTTGCGTTTAAACTTGAAAACTCAAAAATGCAAAGAATTAGATTACTATAAATAAAGATTAAATTGAAATCTGCTATGCATATTTCAATGTATCATGTTCAGAACATCATTTCTTGAACTGCCAACCGCCACGTGATCGTGCGAGTTAAATTATATTTTTATTCATTTTAATGGTTTCATTGATTGAGTTACTTTAGTGTTGCAAATGATTATAAGAAACTTTGTCTTGCATTTATTGTTTAAAAAAAATATCACATATCCTATTTATTTCATTTCACATAATCGCGTGCTCAAAATGATATTTTTCTAAGTTTCATTTGCTTATTTGCTTAACTTTTTTTAATCTGAGCTCTTGTAAATGGGATGGCATCACGTTATTAAAAGCTGATTTTTTGAGATGCTCTTGCAGATAATAAAATTTTAATTTTTCGGCCAAAGATTTTGTTATTTTTTGCCTACGGATTTTTGTTGAGCCACAAACCTCATTCCCAAATCAATATCATGTTCTGACATGATAAAAATTTAGTAAGTAATTTTTATGTTTACATTTGTAGTTATGCATCAAATTTTGGCTTTAGTCGGTCTGAATAAAAGCATCCAAAATACACATTCTGTTTTTTGATACTTGCATGGGTATCAGTATCGCCACAAGGTATTAAAAATACACAAATATCAGTTTTCTTTTACTCTTTTATGAAGCATACAACTGCGTTGTTCGGGAACACAAAAATAAAAATCTGAATTCTTCTAACGCTCATGTTTTTTTAAAAAGATCTAACATTTCATGCCAAGGATGGAAATAATTCATAAATCAGAGAGAATGTATAAGGTGAAAATTCAGGGGATCACTTCCAATTATTAAATTCATTAAGAAATTCATATGTTTATTCATTTCCTACTTTGAAATTGCACTAATGCTGTTATTGATACCCTGACAATTATTATTAATAGTTAGTTGATGAGATAAATATTTGCTGCCTTGTCATAACAGCCTGACCAATCACCACCCTTCAGGACCTAATTGGACTCGGGACATTTGTCCCACGGCAACTCTCAAGATCTCATGAATGACAGATATTCGATGAAATCTGGAGTGGGATCCATAATATTAGAATTTCAATGCACATACAGTCTATCGCGTTCCTAAATATCACCACGTATATTTGCACCTGTAAGAGTTAGTGTTATTCAACGCTTCAAGGAATAAATTATAAATTATAGCGCACAGATTCTTTTCAGAAGCTTTACATTGAACTTGAGTACAAGAACAATAATTCTTGGAACTTTATTGCAGGTGAATTGCACAAAGAAAAAGTATTATTTAAGTCACAAATTTTGAACAGTATATTAAGATTAATGTTGACCTCTCAAGCCTCCATGAGACATTAAAACACATTTTTGGAATGATGTCTGGCTGTCTGCGAAAAGGACAAATCAAAACAAAATTGTGATAAAATCATGTCATTTTCTGTATGGATTTATCGCCAAATTTGTAGATTTCTATCAAATTTCGAATGAAACCCTTTGAGGCAGTTGGCAATCTGAAAAATAATTCAACATGATAGTTTGAGTTTTGAATAGAGCTACCTAGATAAAAAGTTGATACACATATTTAGTATCTAATACAAAGGGCGTTCAAAATTTAAGTTACACTTGTTTCTTCACAGATGTCATCAAGACGAAACAAGAGCTAAGTTTGAGATGATGATAATTGAGTTCCACGACTTACAATAATAACCATTTCAATCGGAGAGTGAAAAACGTCCTGCGTAGAGTGAGAAAAAAATGGTGCATCAGCTGGAAACTTTCTCCAACGTTGAAATACGAGGAAAAGTACGTTTTTTTTTGGGGGGGGGGCAAAACATTTAACGAGTGCGAAGATTTATCGTGAAATATTGGGATCGTGCAACTTTATTACGTATTAGATCGTCTAACTTTAACGCCAGATTTGAAGTAGTCGCAAATGAGCTGCTAAACCACCAATTATGGCAATCCGGAAACGGTGTAATCCGTTATTTTTCGCCAAATTAGAATCGGTCGCCAATGAGTTACTAAACCGTTGGCGAAGACGGGCTAATACGTAAGTACCTTTAATCGATGTGGAAAAACAAGGAAGGCCAACAACGGTGAGCCCATCAGACATGGTGCAGTGGGTGGAAGACATTATTCTCAGCAATCGCAGAACACACATTGCACAGGACTTGCGAATATTCATTGGCAGCACTCATTCCATTTCCCAACGATGACCAGGTTCAGACAGCTGTTCTAAGCTAAGACCAAGAATCAATTTTCTATAGTCAGGGCATCGAGCGATTAGTGCTACATTACGACAAATGTCTCCAACGACGGGGAGATTATGTAAAGAAATATTGGGCTAGCATGTGTATCATATTGCATTGTATCGGACTGGACAAGTAAGTATTTATGACCTAAATGTTTTAGTGTAACTTGCTTTTTGAATACCCCTAGTATGTAGATATGTATCTGTTTTGGATACTGCAATTCCTAGCCTCACCATTACATGATGTAATCCTTTCTCGGAAGCACATTGGTGACGTCATGGAAAAAATCCCATGATCCGACAGTATCAGATGTAAGTTCAAGTTTCGGTTTCGATTCAGTTTAGCTATGATTGGATTCGAAGTAAGAACGGATCCAAAGATGGTTGTATGCGATAGAAAATGATTCGTACAAATAAAATGAATTATGTAAATATTTGTATATAATTATCTATGCCTATGTCCTCGTCCAGCAAATAAAAAAAAAGATGAAAATGAAAATCCTGGATTAATGATTTCGATGTTGTGATCTAATTCTCGTTGGAATACCTTGATTCTATCTCATTTAGAAGTTCAAAGACCAACAAGGTAAGAGTGAATGTTCTCTTACATTTAGATATTAGAATTCGGGGCCTGGAAGTCCCAAAAGTCTCCCGTCAAGGGAGTAACCATATGTTGATCGTTTCTTTTGTATACATCTAAACATGATAAATCAAATAACTTGTATTAATGTAATTTGGCTCATAGTTTTATCATCAAAATTGTCGTTCCTGGTCAAATTTTGAACCACATCTGAGAAAATATTTATCATCTGTCAGTCATTGATTTCAGAAGCAATTAAATGCAATAACTGAAAAATGCAATTATTTTAATTTAATGAATTTGGTATGGGAATTTGTGACGTAAATTCAAGTTCTTTGTTAAACCTTGGTTACAATCAGGCAGAAAAAACGGTCTACGAATCGAATTCCATTCACTTAAAAGTTGTTATTTTATTTAACTCCACGTTTACCTATATTCAAAAAGTATTGAACGACAGATAATTCCGCTAAAAATGATGATTCAAATTATATACGTGTAAATACATATGTTCATTTAAGATTCTAAACGTTGTTATCAAATATTTTCCATCTATTTTACGTTTTGTAGTTATATTTTGTGTTCAGACCGCCTAACAGACAGACTTCTGAAGTAACCTCGTCCAAAACTTGATAGAAATATAAAAATTTGATGTAAAGTATACATGCCAATGTCCCCCCCCCTTTATTTTAAAGTGTTTCTAAATTCAACACATTTAATGAAACATAATTACAAAAAATGTACTTTTCAATCAGGGAATTCGTCAAAATTTCAAGTTTAAATGTTTTGTCGATTGAGATATATAATATAGATGTCTTTCAATGCTTGATACGATGTAGATTAGGATATAAAAGATCGATGTCTCTATACCTATATGTATAATTTAAAATGAAGTCTCCTGAAAGCGTCTGTATGTTGGAACCACAGAAACTCGATATTTAACGGATATTGGAGATATTTATACCATTTTGTAGAGCATTTATTGGAAAAGATTTTAGTACATTGAAATCATATCAAAATAAAAAAAGAGTTTTATAATTGCTATTTTAACTTAACTGCACATGCCCAAAAACCTCAAATTGTGCAGGTGCGAATGCAAAAAGCTTTAGTATAAATATGAGATACATTTCTTTGTTTATGTCTGATTTTAAACAGCAATTCAAATCTTAGTATGCCGAAAAGAAGGAAATCCATTTTCAACATATTTTTATATTTATGTTGTTTGATGTTGTGTAACATGGACATACCATATCGTGTGGAGGCAAGACTTAATTTTAAAGCAAATGTTTCTTCTTGGATGCTATGACACGCGCAAAGCCGTATGGGTACTGCTAATACTTCATTTACGAGAGGGAACATGGCATCTCAAGTAAAAACAAGTCTAGTGAGATGTAAAGTGTGTTTGTCTTATAACTGTAACTGTGAATTGAACCAATTATATTTAGAAAGGTAATTGTTGATATTTCAATCAATACAGACCCTAATATTTTCTCTGAGCGCAATAAAAACCGACGGAAATTCTTCTCTTCGCTGAAGGATTTTCGGCTCTGTTTTGACAGATAAAAGAATTTCGCAATACTCGTGAAGAGGATGGTTCGTTAAAATATGCCCCAGGAATTCATAAACGAAGGAAAAGGACCTAAAAATAGCTGTTTTTGAAAAGCTGGTGGAAGCTGCTTCTCGCGAATGCTCGTGCAAAGACCACGTGAGTCGGAGAATTTGTAGAATGTCATCAGGCCTCTAACCTTGCTCTTCACGTGTTTTTTCCCCCTCCCTTGAGTATAGTTTTTTTTTACTTCCGTTTTTCAAAATCCAAAACTAAACAAGCAGCTGATCTTTTTCAATAACACCTGCCTTCTTTCTCCACGGTGTTTTGACTTTAAACTCACAACTTCCTCCGCTGGTTTGGCTTTGAAGAATTTGCTGGGATTTCAGCTTTTTTCCTGTTCTTTTCCCTCTGGAGATTTCTTAGCCTCATTTCGACAGACTAATGCAGTAATTATAGCGTAGACACAGATGGCAGTTGGAAATTCCTTTCAGAAGTTCTCTTTTAATCTGCGAGAACAGCATGAAAGAAGCCAGAAAGTGTAGTCTCCTAGAAACTTTCTAGCATATTTGTTCTTAAAAGTGTTATTTTTTCAAATTATCCGCATAAAATTGTGAATATTGGAGAAGATCTGTATGGTAGCAATATTCAGTTTTTTATTATTATGTGAAAACATGATATTGTATAGGTTTGAGACTTTTATAGCCAAAAATAAACGGGCAGAAAACTGGCAATATATTTTTTTGGGGGGGGGGAATAATTTTCCGTTAATAGGGTTATTAGAAAATACTGCAGAGGGTAGACACATTTGGAGGTTTATCACCAAAAAAATCATTTAAAAATAGAAATTTAATTTGTAACTAAAAATTTAAATCAATCGCAACGTTTTTACATTTTTTTAAATTTTAAAATCATTTATCATGTTAGTACATGATGTTGTATTGGTTTGAGGATTATGAAGTCACAAAATAAACTGTCAGAAAATTAACGATTTATCCCTTTTTAGGGATTAATTTTCCACTTTAAGAGTTATTAGAAAAATAGTAAAGATGGTTGTCACATTTGCAACTTATCACTAACAAAAATGTTACAACTTGCAACGAATATCCGCTATGTACCCGATTCTCGATATATCGACGTATGTCACATGAAATAATCACATGGTAGTCATGTGATTATTTCAAAACTGTTTATATTGGTTATTGACTTAAATTAATTTAGACAAACAATATCTTAAAAATAATACTGCTCTCACATGATAACATGGAATTTGAGATAACACATTTCAATTTTTTAAATATTATTTTGTTTTTCAGTATTTAAGTATTTTATGCTTCATATTATAGTGAAAATTGCATTTTAGAGGCCTTTTTCTTGGCTGATTGACACCAGTCCTTGACAAAGAACTTCAATTTAAGTCACAATTATCAGACCAAATTTAATTTATTTATTGAGTGTTTTGGATCACCGCAACAAGGCTTACTCTTGACAAGAAAAACAAATCAATTTTCAAAATAATTCAAACTTCTATCAGGCGTAATGAGCTTGCTCTTTTTCTTTCTAGATCATATACAAATACCGGCAACTTCAATGGTTTATTGTAAATGTCAACAATATGGTCATTAAAATTATAATTAACAGCTACATTTTAATTAGAGCTTCTTTGAAACGAGAAAAGAATTTTGAAATTATTTTATTTATAAGTACGATAATTCAAAAATTCAATAATTTTTAAACCATATCTTTGGGCAAGACCCTT
>JAOUZG010037195.1:14261-28314 GCA_026289955.1 Argiope argentata
AATTCAGACAGTAAGATTTATGCCCTTAGTATTAAAAACTAGATTCATAAAGCATATTGCTTAAGTAGGAAGAAAAATTTATGCATTCTTCTGCAAAATTTTTTATATTTTTGAATATTTAATAAAAAATAAATGATTCGACAGTTTTTCCCTACGTGAAGTTGTTCTGCTTTTCTCACTTTTATATATTTACATTTCATTCTCATAATGTATATTTTTTTAGAAAATTCTAACACGACACAATCTCCGTATTTTATCATGCCTTTGATCTGAACATAAGCAGTGACCTACTTAACATTTACCTTTTTAACCTACCTTTTTAATGACCTACTTAAATTTAAGATGGGAAGAAAAAACATTTTTTCCTCAATTGTTTTATGCGGGAATATGAAGGTATGCATTGCGCTTCGCTGGTTTTAATTGCTTTATTGCATGATTTAGAGACTCGCATGATTTTAATTGCATGATTTATAGACTCGTCATATTGGGCTCTTAAATTTAAGTGGGTCGGTAATGTAACGGCTAATAAAATTCACGGGTTTCATTTTTTTTTCTTCTACGTGATGCTTTGGAGTGAAAACGACAAAAATCAACACATTTAACAGTAACCATGACTACGCTGTCATCTAGAGATTTTCTAGGGTTTTAACTTCTACTGCGTTTCTCGACTGCTTCATTGCTCATTTAGACAAAATTTTCTAACTTTTCCGATCTTTAGAAATGTATCTAGGTAATATCTCGAGAATTTCGTTTTCAGAATTTGATCCCAGAAATAAAAACATTTCTCAAAATACTTGCTCGTAAAGACAAGTAGTAAAGGACAAATTTTGAGAAGCAGCAATGGTTAGTAAACTATTTCTGGGTATCTACTAAATTCAGTCAAATTGAATCTTGCACACTGATTCTCCTTTATTTGTTGATAGAGTAATAGAATGCAATAAAGGAAGTTGGTTCGTTCATTGGTACATTTTTTTTGGATTATGTCATGATTCCCTACCATCTGTAGAGTGGCTGCTCAATAGAATCTTAGATCATGATCCTACTTTTTAAACCTTACTATTTAAAGAATTTCAGTTTAGTGTCTATCTAAGATCTATACTTTTCTTGGATGTGCAGAAAATGCTCCTTTGGGGGACAGATTCAAACTATCGATAGCCAGAGCCTGGTAAGTCAATAAATTTTGATAATAGTTCTTAATGGATTCCCTTTTAAAATATACTTAATGTTCAATTCGGTACATTCAAAAAAATTATTTATCATTGCCTCATAAGCGCTGGTAAAACTATTGAATCATCTAGGGCATTCCTGTTAAAGTGATAAGAAAATTATCTCTATTTTTTTTATTTTAATCATTAATATTTCCAAATTTTAAAAGCTTTTAATTTATTGAAAACTTTACGAAAATTTAGGGAAGAAAATTAACAAGTGGCATCATTATTGAAATTTTAAATTCTTCTTAGCAGTAAATTTTGTAATGACTGCCTTAGATTAATTATCTGCATTATAATATCAGTACTAAGAAATATTTATCTTCCTTCTGATGAATAAATTCCAATCTTTTAAGCAGAAACTTCTTTGCTTTTACGGAATTCATACTCGAATTTAGACAGACTGGATGCATTTTTGAACATAATTTCGATTTGAATGATGTAATTCGCCTAGAATATTACAAACGCAAATCATCTGAAATCTGTTTGTTGACAGTTCGTCCACTTCAATATTCTGTTGCGTGTACTTTACCACCACTGATCAACTTCCAAGCAAAAATGCTTATTCCACAATAACAAATTATGAGAATCCGTCTTTATCATATTGAAATGATTATATCAATTGTATTAAATAAATTATTTCAGTCGTACAATTCTTTAATAATTAAAAATATTTTTTATTCTACTTAATTTCTTTTTTTGCACCTTCTCTGGTTAGTATTTCGATTTACCATCATAGTTTGATGCATATGTAAGTAATGGCTGTTAATCCATTATCAAATTTCATTAATTATGTTTGGCACACTAAAAGATCTTCGGTCTTCCGTCCCATGCTTCATTGTTAGTTCCATAACTTCATGGAATGAACGATTTGCAAACCTTGGAATCGAGGACTTCCAATATGCCTGAATGCCAAAGAAAAAGTCTCATTCCTCTAAATCCTAGTTTATCACTATTAAGTATATCCATGTAAGATCAACGTCAATAAAATATCCTTTTTTCAAAATTTTGAATGCCAAAATAATATTCTCTTGTTACCTCTCGTTCATATTAATGAACGTTTTCAAATAACGTGATCTTTTTTTATTATATTCTAGCAATAAATTGATAATGAACAGAAAGATACTTGGTAAAAAACTTGACGAATAGCTTTGTCAGATTATTCAGCAAACCTGCAGAAATATAAGCCTTGAAACTAACAATAAAACTAAAACTAAATGGCATATCTTTTGTTAATTTTTTTTAAAAATCTGCATTTAAATAATACGCATGAAGACAAGAATTTGCTTTAACCTCTAAAATATTTGAGCAAAGGAGCATTGAAGACAATAGCTAAGGACGATCTTTGAGGTAGAAGCTGTAGAAAGACTTTCCAACTCTCTTCACAAAGTCGTATGCGAAGTAATTGCTTTTCAAATTTTAAATCAACTCGTGCCTTGGATAAAATTGATAAAATATTTCCAAATCAAATAATAGTAAAAAGAAAATCAATTTTACTAAACAATGTGAGCTCTACAATGAAATGAGCACTTATAACAAGAATTACTGTAAATAAGTCAGAATATGTTTAACTATGGTGATGTATGTATTATTACTCCTTATTTAAGTTTTCCTTATGGTTTTTATTCAACTTCGTATTTTGAATCGACGAACTCTAATTATCTGTGGTTATATAAAGAAGTTGAAATAATCTAGACTTATAAACGTTTTGAGGACTTCTTAATCAAATACGGACTTATTTTATAAATGCAATTTTCCTGCAAAAAACGAGATATGTATCATACTTTAACAACAAATAAAAAAATTTTGATTGTGCCGTCATTTTGAACAATTTTCAGATATTTTTTTTATATTTACCAATTTTTGCTGTAACTCATTCTTTTCGAATATCAGTATTTCTCCAAACTTCAAGAATGTATCTCCTGGCTTATTCCATTTTCAAATCTAATCCCGTAAGTAACTTCCTCCCAGAACTGTAAGTGAAGGCTAACTATTAACGATTGAAAACTTTGTAAAAAAAGCGTAGATTGTAAATTTATGTTTTCTAATCTCTTAAATTAAACAATTCTAGTTCATCTCCATTTATTGATTGCAGAATAGAATGGTTGTACTGTAAGTTACTTGCCCTAATAGAGAATCATGCTCTGATCTCTCTCATCTACAGTAGCATTGAAGAATAGAGCAAGTTCCTCTTACTTATATAGAAGGGCTGCCTTTCGATACCGGACTACCTCCTTGATCAACACCAACGCTTCTGGATGTACCAAAAAATGTATTTGTGGATAACAAAGTATCAGAAGGTGGAGAGCCTGATAAGTTGATATTTTACGTTAATAGTATCAAAATGGTATATAATGTGAAATATGAAAAAATTTAATTTGTCCATTTTCAGAATACGGAATAGAATTCTGTACAGGAAGTTAGTACTATAATAGAGAATGATGCTACGATCTCCCTTCTGCAGTTATATCGACGAATGGAGCAAGTTCCTCTTGGGTATGTAGAAGGGCTTTCTTTCGATACCAGACTACCTCTTTGATCGACACCAACTTTTCTAAATGTACCAAAAACATTCCTTAGTTGATCGCATAAAGTGTCAGAATTTGGAGATCCAGGCAAGTTGATTCATTACCTAATAGTATCAAATTGGTGTATAATTTGGAATTTGAATAATTAAAATATATATCTATTTTTGTTCATTATAGAAGTGAATGGCGTAGAAGATGACTTCCTTAGTGGTGGATTATATTCTACATCTACTAGAACGTTGCTGAATGAGACAGGTTCTTACTTTTTGGTGAAGTTACCTGATAGAAGCAATGCCCTTCGATAAGAAATTTCTTGTGACCAACACGAACAGTCTTGGATGTTCAGCAAATTTTTTTCTCGTGGTTAGTGCTAATGTACCAGAAGTGGGACTACCTGGTGAGTCAGAATTCCTTATACTAATAGTATCAGAATCTTAAAATACTGTACTGTAACAAAAATGTTTGCTTAATCTTGTAAATAAAATTATTACTTTTTATATTCAAATAAGTTTATTAATTTAATCGGCTTTGCGTGTATTTATTATATAAAATTTTTTACAATAAACCATTAATCTTAAATTGAATAAATCCAAAAATATTGTGTTGCACAAACATTTAGGAATAAAAATTCAGTTCCTTAAATCTGGCATAAAAACATTTACAAAATACAATGAATATTTTGTAATCCTTTAGATTCCAAAATCACAATCAAATTCTTTTGATAGATGAATTGGATAGTTCTTAACATTGGTTTCTAAGCTATATATCACATTTATCGCAAGCTTATCTGCTTGTTTAATATTATTTGTTCTATTCAGATCTGCATTTTATTTTATTTTCAGAAATCATACAAGGACTCACATTTTGAAACGAAAGATTGTTTTGAATAAATACAGATTTCCCTTGAACCACAGTTACAAGAATACAGTTACAAGAATTTCTTGAAAGTGAAATCATTCGACATTTTCTCGGCCGCTGGGTTCTACAAGAGTTAGCTTCATGTATTTTCTGAAAAAGGTTTCATTTATAAAAATAACTTGTTAATGACTTCAGACGATTAAGTTTGATTTACATCTTTTCTTACAACAATGCGTTTCCATATTTGTATACCTTTTTGAAATTCACCAAGTATACGTTTTTGATATGTACTATGTAACCATAAAAATATTGTAATTTTTATCATACATTAAAATTTATATAAAAATTTTAAATTAATTAAAATAATTTAAATGAAATCTTATGCTTAAAAAATTAAACCTAATAAAAATGTTTAATTATTTATCATTAATTCTAAATGAATTGTTTTAAAAAAATCTCAGCTTTGTTAAAAATATTACATGGCAGAAATTGAATATTCTGTGTTTAATGCATTTATAAATATGAATTTGATATATGTTCATCCTTAAAAATATTGTTATGTTTCAATGAAAATGGACAAGATATTTAATTTTATCTTACTAGATAATTTAGATAGGCAATTTTTACTGCTTAAACATTTATTTCAAACATTAATTAGTAAATATTTTCAATTGTGTCAACATTTAATTCATTGAACCAATTTAATTTAAAAGTAGTGGTCAAACAGTCAACGAATATCATATTTATACATTATTAAAAAATGTATATTTAATATTTCCTAGAAATATATCAATGTATATTTTAAATTCTCTATTTTAATGGATTACTCAAAGAAATTTTTGTTATGCTTAGTAATATTTCTAAATGTCTTGTTATTGTTTGTATAATTCAATTTCTGAAAGCTCTGTTCTATTGCATGTATAAATTCCTTCGTTAGTGCCATTTTCTTATTTTATTTGATATATTTCGCAAAATCAATTTTTACTTTTATTATATAATTTTGTAAATTTGTTCCTCTTAAAATATGCATTCAGTGAATGTTGATCTTGGAATTGGCAATAAATGAATTTATTGAAATTAAGATATTTCTAAGCATCTCAAATATATGTGGAAATGTGGTCAAATTATCCTCAAAGCATTATAAAATATAGTGAATAATTTATGTGTTCAGATGTTAGAACTGTTTAAAAAGAAACAGTGAACATTTATTTAAAATGATATAAATTTGCATCATTTCATTAAAATGATATTTCCTTATTTTGCCTTTGAGAAACTCCATATAATTTTTTAAAGGAATCCTGTAACAAACAAACCCTTTTTGTTTTTTTATACAAAGCCCGTTATCAATTGAAATTCACATTTGATAATTTAAGGTTAATTTAGTTTCCCTTAGAATTTTAGTGACAATTCGTTACTCGTGTATAAGAATTTTAATTGAAATCAATTATTGCATTATAAATTGCTCAATTGCGTTCATCATTTATTATAAAGAAAAAGTGAAAATGATTAGAGCATTTTTAAATAGAAGATTTTTAATAAATGAATGTGTATTTAAATAAACATTTGATGTTATTATGTATACGTATAAAAAATATCATTTTCTGTAATCAGATTACAAAAATACTTAAGATTTCTACTTCTAAATTTTTTAAATGTTAATTACTGAATAGTTTGTTTTGTGAATGTTTAATATATTAGCTAATGTTTCAGATATTTGTGATAATAGTTTCAAACCTTTAAAGTAGGTTAAAGGTTTAGGTTAAAGAATGAATAGGTTAAAGAATGAATTAATAAAAGTCAATAACAACTTTAAGGTAGTTGTTATTGCCTTTTTATTAATTCATTGATCAAAATTTTTATCTTAATAATTTAAATTCTATATATAATGAAATTTTAAGTCATTTCAATCATATAAAAATGTTCTTTCATATTCGTGAAAATTAAATATTTTAAATGAAAGGAGTTAGAGTAATTCAGCTTTACTTAAAAGAGCTGGGTCTTCTTTTTTCCTTTTTCTCTCAAGGATGACCGATTGATTCGGCCGGCCAGTCAATCGGAAATTCCAAATAGCATGTGATCACCATGCCTTCGACAAAGAGATGCAACGCGCTCCTATAAATTAGCATTAGAAAAGATTATTTGATTTAGTTTTAATATTATATTCCCTTTACAGAAAAATTAGATAAGAAGACAGAGCGCGTTTTGAGATCAGATTATATTTCACTTTTTCATGAACTCGATTAGAACATATTTTATATTTCAGGATTATTTAAAACTTCACAATTTATATTAACTGCTAAAATTTTTGGGTGTAAAATAATTTCATTAAATTCTTAAGAATTTCTTATCTCTTCATAAAATAAATCTGTTTAAAATTTAAAAAATGCAAATAATCTTTTGATATATAAAACATGTAATATTACTAAAAGGATAACTGAAGATGTACTATCCTGGCTTAGTATTTTTTATGTTGACACTGTTGTAAAATTATAAGGGTGTATTTTTCAACCAATTTTTTTTTATCTTCATGACTGTATATGCTCATTTTTAGTGCTGTAATATTAGAAATTATGTGTTGATTTTTAATTATCAAGTTTGCTAATAAAAGTCTGTTTGCTTTATATTCTTCTTATTTTCTGCCTAGTAAGTTTGATTATAGGTTTAATTCCTATTTATAAATGCATGTATATAGTTTAGAAAATTTTAAAATGCCTGAGGAATTTGCACTGCTCATGAAGATAGCAGGCATTTTAATTTCAGTTACAAAATGTATCTCAATATTCCAGGATAATAAGTCACAGAAATGAACATTTAATAATTGTTTCAACATATAATTACTAGGATTAATTGTAGCAAATTGTGTTACACTTCATAATAGAAAAATCCTTGCAAATACCTCAGTGTAGATTATTAGACGTCATCTGCTAAATTTGGAGTATACCTTTCCATCCGTAATCAATAAGAAAGGTTTCCAAATTTTGATTCTTAATTTAAAATAAAAGCCAATTGTAGCTTTTTTTTATTTTAAAATAAATTGAAATAAAAAAAAATTAGTTCATCGGCTACCAGACCCAAACTGAAGCCCATCAAAAACGCAACAAATAATATCGTGTCATTTTACCAATCATGCCATATATTCTTTGAACATCAGAGCAATATAAGATTCTAAATAATTTATAATAAGTTTTAAGAATTTTAATAACAGAAGTTAGAAAAATCTGGTTATAATTTACAATGCTAAACATACAGATAATGTCTGTGCATGTGAACGAGGTCGGAAGTTCAAATTTCAATTTGATATTAAATATTTATAAGTAAAATAGTATATTTTGAAATAAGAAATTTGCTAGACATTTTAGTTTAAAAATATAAACATTAAGAAAAATCAGAAATAAAAATTAAAATATTAAACAAATAAATTGGTTAACCGGTTTCCAGACCAGAACTGAAGTCCACAAATGCAAGGAATAAAAGATTAACATTCTAACCATCTAGCCACATATTCTACAAAAATTAGAGCAGTCTAAGATTATTAATAATTTAAAACAAATTTTAAGAGTATAAATAACAGAAAAATCTGGATGAAAATGGAAATTGTTAGCATACAGAAGATGTCTGCTCATGTGCACGATATCAGATGTTTAAATCTTAAGTTAAATTTGGTTTATTTACAAGTAAAATATTATATTCGGAATTAAGAAATATATTTGTATAAATATTCAGCTAAACCAGAATAAAATTCAAAATATAAAATAAATAAATTGGTTAATTATGAATTCGGATTATTATTAATCTTTATCTTATAATAAAGCACAATGTGTGTGTGTGTTGGCGGTGTCCAGGCCAGACCGTTTAACCTACAGCTACCAAATTTGGTATATGTATACCTTGGGTGCCACGAATGTGCATCTCTGAGACCATTTTTCGAATTTTTAATTAAAATTTTCATTAATTAAAAAATAAGTGAATTTTTTTTTTTCGCTATGACTTCCGAAAATATTACAGCACAAAATTAATTTTTGCACCAAGTTAAAGCTAAAAAAATTAGCTTTTAAAAATGCTAATGTTTTGGCCTATAAATTGAAACTCTATTTTCAATGAGTTTTTAAATATTTAATCGTATTTTTCAAAAATTAATTTCGGATAAAATAAAAATATAATTTTATTTCCTCGAGGATCTCAAAAAAAAAATCAGATATTAATAAAATGTTGCCATCACATTTTCAGAAGTTCTGATTTAAAAAAAGGTAATTACTACCAAAAATAAAACAGAAAAATATAATTTCCATCACGTTATTATATGAAATGAAATAAATAGGACATGTGATAATTTTTTAAGCAATAAATGCAAGAGAAAAATTTTCTTGATCGTTTGTAATATCAAAATTAATTAATCTATTAAAGAATTAAAATAAATAAAAATACAAAGTAAAAATATATTACAAAAGCGCGACAGTTAAAGCTGAAAAAGAATTTTTCGAAAAGTACCAAACAATTGTCTTCTGGGAGCGAGATTAATTATTTAAAAGTAAGAAATCTTAAAAGAACTAGAAAATGACGTCATTTCAAAGAAAAGAGAAAAAAAAACGCAATTTATAAAAAGTAAAGTTAAAATATTTTTGAATTCGTCTTTTTTTCTTTTCTTTTTTTTAATTTTTAAAGCAATAAGATATGTTTTGAATTGTAATTTTTACTTATGTGAAGAAGATATATTGTGCAAATCAAATAATTCGCCTTTGTGATTGTAATTTATCTCCGCATTTTAATGAATCATACAAAATAAAAACTCCTCTGAATTCAGCGAAGCATATGCAATATTAAAGCTATACTGGTAAAGCAGGTCAGCTATTTGAAAATGCTTCTTTCAAACAAGCATAAGTAATAATTAATAATGCAACATTTGTAAAAGCAGATAAAAGTATTTTTTACCCTCATATTTCGGAGACATCAAAACTTTCTAAACAAAACTATATCAAGTTCTCAAAGGTAAAAAAAATAAATCAACTATCATTTCAAATTAAACATATAAAAATATCATTTTCAGCACGTGTCTGCATAAAATGAAACAAATACGAAATATGATATTTTTGGAAAATAAATTCAATGAAACGTTTTTATGATATTTTATAATACATATATTACTAATTCAAATAACAGTTTTATTTAAGGCAAATAGGGCTTAACATCTAAAAGGCATCTTGTGTAATCGAAGTCCAACATCTAATTTCTTAATTTTTTTGGGGGGGGAGGGAGAGAAACATAAATCTCTTAACATATGGTCTAAGTGGAATATAAAATTAGTAGATTGGGGGGGGGGGAATGCCAATGAATTAAATTTTTACATACATCATCTGCTCTGAGAATCATATTTAACGAAATATTCTAGAGACAATAAGTTCTTAAAATTAAAAAATGACACTCTAATCAACTAAATCATTCATCAAAGCTGATCGATCTATTAAAATTTCAATATACCTATTCGATAAAAACTGGCAATTTTAGATCACTTTATCAAGATATCAGAAGCCAATCAGTGTTACTGTAGCCAAGATTTTGAAAATGATGATTGTTCTAAATTTGCAATATTCAGAATTGAATAAATCAGCCAGATTTGAAGAAGAAGAAGATAGAATTGTTTATTTATTTATTTAGAGGTTGAAATAATGAGAATATTTCACAAATATGAATCTATAAGACGAAAGGAAATTAAACCGAAATTTTTTGAAATACATTTATGAACCTAAAAAATGTTATAATTGAGAGCATTTATATACATCTAAA
Organism: Argiope argentata; assembly: GCA_026289955.1. Lineage (NCBI taxonomy): Eukaryota > Metazoa > Arthropoda > Arachnida > Araneae > Araneidae > Argiope > Argiope argentata. The sequence continues at coordinate 24,637 of JAOUZG010037195.1, forward strand.
AATAAAATTAAAAATGGAATGTTTCATTTAATCTGTGAAATGTTTGCTGTATAATTCTTTATAAATTATAAATTTATAATAAATTATAAATTATTATAAATTATAAAATAAAATATATATAATGTTTCAATTTCTGTACTGAACATAAAACTTCAATGGCGGACAACTGTTCTTTCAGTTCTTAGTTTCACTTAAAGATATACTTGGATTAAGCAAAGACGTCTTTATATTAGATTCATCATTTGCACTTTAATATAAAACTGGATTTTACATGCACTGATAGTAAATAAGAGAGAGATCTGGAATTCAAATATAGGATAGCTTAATGCCTACATAATAGTATAAATCAATTATATGACTATTGAAATTTGAAGCTTAAATTAGTTTGTTAAAAACTTTATTATGAGACCAATTTATATAAAAAACATTTACTGAAACCTTTAGTCGGAATTAATATTGACAGAAAGGCTGGTCGAAAAAGGTGGCTAGTATTAAATAGAGAAATTGGTTCGCATTCTTCCAGCCCCGAAATGAATTCCATTAAAAAGGAAAGAATAACAGCGTAATATTCTAAAAGTCGAACCAGATATTCCTCGAACAAAGCAGCAGTCTAAAAATCTTGATAATTTAAAACAAGTTTTAAGATCTTAATAACAAAAGTTAGAAAATCTGGTCATAAATGTTCTATGCTAAGCATGCAAATGATGTCTGCAACTACAGACGGGGTGAGAAGTGTATTGGTACAAATTTGTAGTATATTACTATAAGTTATATGAAAAATCAGAAAAAAATCTGAATTTTTATCAAAAAAAATTAGCTCTTCATCTTCCAGATCCGAACTGAACTCCTCCAAATACAATGAATAACAACCAGACAATCCAAACATCGAGACACATATTCCTCGCAATGCGCAGCAGTCTAAGGTTCTTAATAATTTATAACAAGATTTAAGAATCTTGATAAGAAAAGATAGAAATTCTGGATATAAAGGCACATTGCTAATCATTCAGATGATGACTGCGCATGTGCACGAGGACGAAAGTTCAAATTTAAAAAATATATATTTAATATTTTTATTTAAAATAGTATATTTGAAATTATGAAATTGAATAGAGTGCGCATTATATTAATAAAAAATTAAGAAAAATCTTGAAAAAATTAAAAAAAAAAAATAAATACATTGCCTTGTCGGGTTGAAGACCTGAACTAAAGTCCACCGAAAAGTGAAAAATAACAACTTGTCATTTTAACCATTGAGCGATGTCTTCTTATAACTGCGGAGCAGTCCAAAATTCTTAATAATTCATGAAAAGTTTCAAGAATCTTGATAAAGAAGTTAAAAAATCTGGATATAAAGGCACAGTGCTAAGCATACAGATGATGACTGCGCATGCGCACGAGGCTGGTAGTTCAAATTTCAATTACATTTTTCATTGTTTTTATTCAAAATATTACATTTGGAATTATGAAATTTAGCAGATTATGAAGTATATTAGTATAAATATGAAGAAAAAAGATGAAAATATTAAATAAATATATTGGTGTGTCGGGTTCATACCCGAAATCAAGACCAACGAAAAGTGAATAATAAAGGACTGTCAAATTAACCAGACAGCCACGTATTCCTCGATCCGCGCTGCAGTCTAAAATTCTCAATAATTCATAAAAATGTTTAAGAATCATGATAAGAAAAGTTAGAAAATCTGGATATAATTGCACAATGCTATTTATAAAGATGATGACTGCGCATGTGCACGAGGTCGGAAGCTAAAATTTCAATTACATTTTTCATGGTTTTTATTCAAAATATTGCATTTGGAATTATGAAATTTGGCAGATTATGAAGTATATTAGTATAAATATGAAGTAAAAAATGAAAATGTTAAATAAATATATTGGTGTGATGGGTTCCAGAAACGAACTCAAGACCAACGAAAAATGAAAAATAAAGGTTTGTCATTTTAACCATTCAGCCACTTGTTCCTCGATATACGCAGCAGTCTAAAATTCTTAATAATTTATGAAAAAGTTTAAGAATCTTGATAACAAAAGTTAGAAAATCTGGATATAATTGCACAATGCTATTCATACCGATGATGACTGCGCATGTGCTGATGTCGGAAGCTCAAATTTCAATTACATTTTTCATTGTTTTTATTCAAAATATTACATTTGGAATTATGAAATTTGGCAGATTATGAAGTATATTAGTATAAATATGAATAAAAAAATGAAAATATTAAATAAACATATTGGTGTGTCGGGTTGCAGACCCGAACTCAAAACCAACGAGAAGTAAATAATAAAGGACTGTCATTTTAACCAGTCAGCCACGTATTCCTCAATCCGCGCAGCTGTCTAAAATTCCTAATAATTCATAAAAAGGTTTAAGAATCTTGATAACAAAAGTTAGAAAATCTGGATATAATTGCACAATGCTATTCATACAGATGATGACTGCGCATGTGCAAGAGGTCGGAAGCTCAAATTTCAATTACATTTTCAATTTTTTTATTCAAAATATTACATTTGGAATTATGAAATTTGGCAGATTATGAAGTATATTAGTATAAATAAGAAGAAAAAAATGAAAATATTAAATAAATATATTGGTTTGTCGGGTTCCAGACCCGAACTCAAGACCAAAGAAAGGTGAATAATAAAGGACTGTCATTTTAACCCTTCAGCCACTTGTTCTTCGATCCACGCAGCAGTCTAAAATTCTTAATAATTCATGAAAAGGTTTAAGAATCTATATAACAAAACTTAGAAAATATGGATATAATTACACAATGCTATTCATACAGATGATGACTGCGCATGTGCACGAGGTCGGAAGCTCAAATTTTAATTGCATTTTCAGTGTTTTTATTCAAAATATTACATTTGGAACTATGAAATTTGGCAGATTTTGCAGTACATTAGGATAAATATGAAGAAAAAAATGAAAACACTAAATAAATAAATTGGTGTGTCGGGTTCCAACCCCGAAATCAAGACCAACGAAAAGAGAAAAATAAAGGCGCGTCATTTTAACCATTCAGCCACGTATTCCTCGATCCACGCAGCAGTCTAAATTTCTTAATAATTCATGAAAAGGTTTAAGAATCTATATAACAAAAGTTAGAATATCTGGATAGAATTTCACAATGCTATTCATACAGATGATGACTGCGCATGTGCACGAGGCCGGAAGATCAAATTTCAATTACATTGTTCATTGTTTTTATTCAAAAAATTTTATTTGGAATTATGAAATTTTGCACATTAGGAAGTATATTAGTATAAATATGAAGAAAAAAATGAAAATATTAAATAAATATATTGGTGTGTCGGGTTCCAGACCCGAACTCAAGACCAACGAAAAGTGAAAAATAAAGGCCTGTCATTTTAACCAATCAGCCACGTATTCCTCGATCCGTGCAGCAGTCTTAAATTCTTAATAATTCATGAAAAGGTTTAAAAATCTTGATAACAAAAGTTAGAAAATCTGGATATAATTGCACAATGCTATTCATATAGATGATGAGTGCGCATGTGCACGAGGTCGGAAGCTCAAATTTCAATTACATTTTTCATTGTTTTTATTCAAAATATTACATTTGGAATTATGAAATTTGGCAGATTTTGTAGTATATTAGTATAAATATGAAGAAAAAAATGAAAATATTAAATAAA
>JAOUZG010037202.1:0-13628 GCA_026289955.1 Argiope argentata
TATGTATCTGATATACGGACTGAGATTATTCAAGACTATTCGATAGGTCACAGAGTGGCGATTCCATATGATTTGCCGTAATGTTACATTAGGGACGAATTAATCAATTTCACTTTATCATTGAAGTCCCGAGAACGTTGTTTATTAATGGAATCAAAACGTGATATGTTAATCGATTAAACCCTATTTTTAATGAAAGCATACATGAGAAATTTGTGAAATCGGCAACTCGATTGCGTCATTTAATCGCTTGGGGAGGCTCCATTCTTGATTCCTCCTCCAATCAACGGCTATTTTCAACAGCAGAGTTCACAGTGGTAGGAATTTCTTAATGGGATGTCATTTCCTTGATATTTTTGTCAATTACGCAGAAGAATATTTACTTCTGGTGAAAGTCACCATTCCTGAGTTTACAAAAACGATGACAACATGTTTTTACTACCTCAGCCAGAAGAATCGCAGAAAATGGTGAAAAAAGAGGGCAACTCCGAATCGAACTCTAGAGAGGCTTGTGAGAAAAGAACAGTTTTCACCGGATCCATCGATGTGCAAAATAGTGGTGAATTAAAAGTTTCGAAAGTGACCTATGATAAACCTATAAAAAATGTACAATGTCTCTTGAAGAGAGTAAATGGAATTCGTTTTACAAAGATTTCTTTTTCGATTCCCCAGAATGTGCTTTAAAAAGCACACTTTTAAGTAACAAAAATATTTCCGGATGTGAGAATTCTTTTTTGAATTCCGATTTTGACTTGGAAATAAGCAATAAAAAAATGGCACAGTCGGCATTTCAGTATGCTTTAAAAGATGAGCATATTTCAGCATTTGATTATAGTGATTTCTGAAGATACCAATAACAGCGCCGAAGCGGTATATGAAAGGTTATATTGTTATTTATGAAAGGTTAGAATGCTGTAGAAGGAGTTTGAAGAATAAGTTCAACCAAGAAAAACCCTTTTGCGATATTTGTTGTGAAGAATTCAAACGGAAAACTAGACCAGAAGAACACTATCGGAAACATAGTGGGAAAAAATATTATTACTAGTGCAGATTTTGGGAAAAATTATTTTCATTGAAAAGAAATCTCGACAATCGTTACGAGATACACACTGGGGAGAATCCCTTCGAGTTTTATGTACTTGAAAAAGCTTTTGATCTTAATAATAGTCTTCTAATTCATATTCGGGTTCAAACTGGAGATAAAAATTATAAATTTCGATAGCAACAGTCATTGCGTTGGTATAGCAGGACATTTTAATTTTAAATTTTTTTAATTAAATTGTCCTGTTATACCAATTTTTTGAAAAACTAAAAATTGATTAAATGGTAATTGTTAATTTCGAGTTTCGGAAAATAGTATATATACCAAAAATGAATGGATAAATAAATAAATAAATTTTAAAAATTTGGAGAGGTTTTAAGGGTATTTAACAATGGATATTTTAATTATAACAGAATAAAAGCAACCTTTTATAAAAATTATGAAATAATTACGATTATTATGTTATTTTTTTATGTTGAATTAGATTACTTCGTGTTTGCTGCTGAGAATTTGATCTTAAGTAGTTGCATAAATTGAAAACAAATAAAATGAAAAACAATGTTTTGTCATGCGGGGTTCTACTTAATTTTTTTTTCTTCTTGTGCAGTCGTTAGGCATATAAATAATTATTCAGTTTTTCTATTTGATTTATTCTGTTCTTTCTGTTATATTCTGATAGAAATAATATATATTTTCAAAATTCCAAGTAAGCAAATGATTTTCAGCCCAGAGAATTATTTTTCGAATTTGCTTTCAAAAATTAAAGGTAATATATCAAATACCGCCAATTAGGTGCTAAAAGCGCCAACATAAGAAACTTGAATGAATTTCTACCTCTACGAAACGGACTCTTCCTACAGTAAGCTGTTTCTATAACGCCCGTCGTAAACATAGACGATTGTCGGCCAGAGATCTTGTTATGGACAGACAGTAATAGTCTTCTTTTTCATGTTCGGATTCACACTGGAGAGAAAAATTATAAATTTAAAAAGCAACAGTCATTGCGTTTGGTATTGCTGGACTAAAAAATGGACATCAGTCAGGAAATCAGATATATAATTGTTTTTATGAAATTACTCCAATTTCTCTATTCAATTTAAGCAACTTACATGAGTTATGACACTTAAGTTTTTAAAATTATTGAATGCATTTTACATATTCTGAAACCTATATTTCTGATATCAAATCTATAATGTGTAGCATGTTACTTGTTTCTTCAGTGTGTATTCTAATGTGGTCGTTAAGGTAGCCTTTACGAGAAAAATATTTATTACAGACGGCGCACACAAAAGGTCTTTCACCTGTGTGTGTTCGATAATGGGTGATGAGAATTGATTTCTGAATACATTCTTTTCCGCATATATCGCACACATAAGGTGTTTCGCCAATTATTATTTTGTAAGGTCTGTTGAGACTCTGTTTACCAGTGAATTCCTTAGGGCATAAAATGCAATCAAAATTCTTCTTACGGGAACACATTCCTGAAGTTCCAGTCACAGAATTTTTTTTTGGGTAGAATTAGGTTCATTCGAGTCGGTAGCCATTTTCTTCTTCTTACTTTGAAACTGTGATTGCAATTCTAGCAAAGTACTCTCATCAGTCTCACTCTCTGACACTTTTCTTTTACCATTTTTTCAGTTTCTTTCTTCCTGGTTTGAGACCTGAATTCCCAATCAAATTCGCTTTTCCAGGAGCTTCACTGTTATCTGAAATAGTTTTGTTCGTAACACATTCCAGAGAGTGTATGAAATTATTTTTAACTTTATTCAAGAAGTGCTATTAGCGATCAAGTGGTAACATTTTACATTATTCTGCGCCTGTTGTTGCATGTATCAGATCTGATGCAACTGATCCTCTTTGCTTTTTTGTGCAAACACTTCCTGAGCCGGTGATATGAGTTTTTTAACAATCCTCGCGTTGGTCATTCCCAAGTATGTAAAGAGTTTCGACATTCATTGAAGAAACTATAAAAGATGCATTGCTTTTACATTAGACAGCAAGTGCCTAAACATCTGGAATAGGGTTACAATATGAAATATCACAATGATTCTTAAGATTTGACTTGTTGAAGCTCTCTGCAGAAGTCCAGCGCTTGTTTCCCTTTGGGCAAGATGAGTTAATTTCTTCATTATTTTGACACAGTGATAAAAAATGAGCTCAAGAATTTTAATTTCGCTTTGTTGGTCGCCTTGACTTAAATGGCTAGAACTGCCATTCAAATTTTCTGGCAGTGAATAAACTTTGTCATCATTTTTATAAAAGAAGCAAGGGTGATTCTCGCCATAAGTCACTACTTAGTAACAAAGGTGGCACTTATATTGAGCTAGTAATTTCAAATTGAAAAAAATAGTCTTACGCATCTTAAGTTTACAAAAATATTTAAATAGATGCAGAAATAGATATTTTATTTTCTTCCACATTTTCATGCTTCAAGCGTTGTTGATGATATTTAAATTTCGTACCTATGGTTGTAGTTAAAGTAGATTCGCTGATGGATAAATTATGAGTGTTTCATTTGTTAACGGAAATATAATTCATCTGATGAATGAGAATATTTTGGAATATCATGAAAAAAGGTCCGTTTCATTTTCCCCCGTTTTAAATTGACTACTCCTTTAATAGAATATTTCAATATATTTAAGCATTTTTCAAAATTTGTTATAATCAGAACTCTACTTTAGTAGCAGATCTTCATTTACATATATACGTTTTCCATTTTACAGTGCAAGTGTAGCTTCAATTAGTCTTCGTATGCATAGATGCGGCTTTCACTTGGAAAATATATTCTTCAACTTATAAATATTAAAATATATTCTATTTAAGAGTTTCACACTCATAAATTAATAATACTTTTTATTATTTTAAGATGTGTTGATCTTTTTAAATTGTAAGCAGTAAATACAACAAAAAGTAAAATGTATTTATACGCGAGAATTCATTCGGAAACAATAGCAACAGCTTGTCGGATAAACGAACCAAATTATTTAAAAGATAATTACATTTTTTTTCTTGCTTTACATCTTCGAACAGATAATTAAGGCTTTTTTACGTCAGAGCAATCATTTAACAGCGGGACCCTCTCCCCGATTTGTTTTTACCAAAATACGTAACATTGCAAAGCAAAAGGACATTCAAATTTCGAATCAATATAATTTTACTGAATTTTATAATTTTATTCAAATTACAGAAGAATTAATCTTCCATCAAAAAGTGAGAAATTTATGTTAATCATTTTTTAAGTCAATTTAGGAGAAATAACTTTCTTTGAGATTTCTCTTTATATTTTTATATTATTCATATCCTTTTCTGACAAATGGCTCATTTAAAGAAATGGCAAACAATAGTTTTTTCTGCATTTTATCTAAATATATTTCAATAGCTTTATTAGCAAAAAGGTTTTAACTTCAAAATCTTTGACATATATATTGCCTATAAAATTTTAATAATCACGCATTGCCTTGTTTATTTTGCAATGACATTTTCTCAGTTTCTGCCTTTATCATTATACATACAATTAAATTACAGAAATTGGCAGCAGTAATAAAAAAAGACTTTATTGAAATAGTTTTTAGTACCATATGATTAAAAACTAAAAGGTAATGGAACAATTTTAAGACTTTCAAATTAAAGAAAGATGATCATAACATATTGACCACTAACAGTAATAAAATATAAAAGAAAGAATTAATACAAAACGGAAACGGTAAGATCTCATTTTATTAATGAAACACGTATCTATCGAATTATTTAAAAATATTTTTTACAAATATATTTATGCATCTAAAGCATATATCTTTGAAATGCTGTGCTCCGAATTTTAGTATGGTTCAAAAATAAATTTTTGCTTTTGAAATTATTTGGAAAATCAGCTTAAAACTCGCCGTGGCCTCCGCAAAGTTTGTCCTTGACCATTGCCACTAATAACAACAAAAATAGGAGATGTTTTTTTAAAAATATTTTGTTATAATATGATCAATATGAGATTGTTTTGTTTCGGCTTCTTATGACCCATGAGTGACGATTCCGTTTCCTTCTCTTTATTTTGTGTCGATAAAAGATTGCTCAATTCATAATTAAGATTATTTTTTTCTAAAGTACGTTTCACTAATCAAAGTGAGCATGAAGAATTATTTTGAAACTTGACTGAGAAGAAATGCAATATGAGAAAAATAAAATCTGATAACATATAGATTGGAATAAAAACTGTATTTACCACGCTGCAACAGGTGTTGGAGGGGGCACAATCTGTTATATATACAAATATTTATATACATTTATTATAAACCGATCAAATAGCATAATTTATTCCTATTCTAAAAGAATATGTTTGATAGATTACTAATTAAACAAATCAAATATTCCAAATGCTAAGTAATTAAGTATGGAATATTAAACAAAGATGCAAAATAATTATGAAGGTTAAGTTAATTTTTGAAAGATGTGTAGTTACAGATCTTTTAGACTTGTAGAAATATTTTTGATGCTATGTACACATATTATTAGAGAATTAAGTCAGTTCAATCATTTGGAATAACATCGACTCTACGAAACATTTTTACTAAATGAAAACAAAGTAAACATTAATTTTTAAAGCAATTTCCGGTTGCCAACTCGGAAAAAAACATATAAGTAATAATATTTAGATACATCATAAAAAGTACGGAAATACAGTGAGTCAGCGAGGATAATCTTTTTAACACCACAATAATAAATCTTGCATTTCCGCTGATGCACGTGATACAAAAAATAATACTTCAGCGATCTGAATTTAGGCACCACATCACTCCCCTGCCGAGTGAGGTACCGAACGATAAAAAGTCTTTACAGGTAACGAGCAGCGCCTCGAACTACACGTCCAGTTCTGGTTGAATACTGAAAATGATTCTCTGCAAACCTAACTCTCTTGATAGCTTTTGGAGCATTTTGGCTTGGTAGTCGAAGACATGAGCGCTTATCAGATTTGGTTTTAAATCCTGTTGAAGGAGTTTCTTGCAGATGCTCGGTTGGGATTGCTTTTGCTTGAAAGTCCCTCTTGGCCTGATAATTTGCTGTGTCTTTATCATCAGAGTTATCCAAAAAGCATGGTTTTACTCTATCTATTGACACTTTCACTTCTTTATTCTTCATTTTGATGGTGAAATTTTTGTCAGTTCTATTTAGCACCTCATATGGTCCTTGGTAAGGCGGTTGAAGACTTTGACGGATGCTGTCGGTTCTTACGAAGACGTGTGAACGAGTTGTCAAGTCTCGAAAAATGAATGGCCTTTGCTTCGAATGGTTTATAAAAAGGACAGGGCTTAGTTTATTTAAGTGTTCTTTTAGCATTTTGACAAACTCAGACTGAGGTTGATATTTTGTGCTTTCAAAGAAGTCACAGGACAGTCTGATGTTTTCCCCATAAAGTAGTTCAGCTGGCGTAGAGTTGAAATCCGAATGCCCTGTTGTGCGTAATCCTAGTAGAATGATCGGAAGTGATCGTGACCACCTTGGATTTGCATGACACATTATGGCAGATTTGAGTGTTCGGTGCCAGCGTTCGATGCAGCCGTTAGCTTGTGGATGGTACGCTGATGTTCGATTCCTCTTAAATCCAATGAGCTTTGATAATTCAAGGTTTAGCTGGGATTCGAACTGTGTGCCTTGATCGGTTGTAATGAACATAGGAAATCCAAAGCGTGAAATTCAATTCTTAACGAGAGTGTCAGCAACTGTATCGGCTGTGATGTCCGAAATCGGAATAGCCTCTGTCCAACGGGAGTATCTATCGATGATGGTTAAGCAATAACGAAAACCTTCTGAAGATGGTAATGGGCCAATGATATCCAAGTTTATTTCGCTGAATCGTTGACTGACGGTTTTATATTGTTGATATGGACTGTGGACATGTCTAGAAACTTTCGATTTTTGGCATTGTAGACAGCATCTAGTCCAATATCTGGCGTCTTTTTTGATTGACGGCCAAACAAATTTTGATGTCAGAAGTTTGACTGTAGATTTGATTCCCGGATGTGAGGAATTATGAACACTGTGAAATACTGATTTTCTGAAATCTGGTGGTATATATGGTCGTGGAGAATTTCGAGAAGTATCACAGTAAATAAAAGATTTTGTCCCGACAACGGGTAACTTTTGCAACTTCAAGGAAGAATTTGGAATAGAAAGAATTTCTTTCAATTCCGTATCTGTCTCTTGAGATTTGGATATGGCTTCATAATCAATTTGGGAGGGAATATGAATTTTATTCATTCTTGACAGGGCATCAGCTATAACATTGTCTTTACCAGAAATATGTTGGATATCTGTAGTGAATTGTCCAATATATTCAAGGTGCCTTTGTTGTCGAGGTGATGCTTTTTCTAATTTTTGGCGAAATGCAAAAGTGAGAGGCTTGTGGTCCGTGAAAAGTGTAAATTCACGACCTTCCAATAAATAATGGAAATGTTTGATTGAAGAGTATGCTGCCAAGAGTTCTCTGTCATATGTAGAGTAATTTTGTTGAGCTGGAGTTAAGCGAACGGAAAAGAATCCTGATGGCTGCCACTGTCCATTAACATATTGCTGAACGACAGAACCCAAAGCTTTATCTGAGGCATCTACCATCAGGCAGAATTTAGCTGTTGGTGAAGGGTGTGCCAGAATAGTTGCTGTACGCAGTTGCTCTTTGCATTGCTCAAAGGCTTTTATTAATTTATCAGTCCAATTGATGGTTCGATTATCATTCTTTTTGCTATTTTTTATGTAATCGTACAAGCTAGCTTGATGTTGAGCTGCTTGAGGAATAAATCTTCTGTAAAAATTAAATATTCCCAAAAATCTTCTCAATTGCTTAACTGTTTCAGGGAGCTTAAAATCTTCAATAACTTTTACTCCTTCTTTTGTTGGTTCGATACCATTTGCAGAAATTAGATGACCTAAAAAATTTACTTCGTTTTGGGAGAATTTACATTTTGAAACATTTAATATCAAACCAGCATCTTGAAGACGTTGAAAAACTTGCCTCAAACTCAAAGTAGTTTCGTACTAGATTTAAAGAACTCATTTATGCACTTTACACATAAATTTCACTCGTGTTTTCTACTGCGATGTCTCTTACGTTTGATGCTGTCTGTGATAAACTTCTCAAAAACTGACATTTATGATGCCTTTCTCCAGTGTTACTAACATGGGTAAATCTCATTAGCAAAACTTTTTAAAGACCTCACACATGAAGGGTTTGTCGTCAGTGTGATATTGATGATGGCTGATGAGACGCGTTTTTTTTACTACATTCTTCTCAGCATATATCACACTCATAAGGCTTTTCGCCAGATTTCAAGTTCTTAGTTTGAGTATATTTTCATGATTCATTTGAACATTCAGAACTGATGCGAGATTTAAGAATGTGAAAAAAAGATATTAGGAAACATGGTGAAAATCAAAGGGTAATATTTCTAAAAAGAAAAGAACATACCTGCGAAATAAGAATTTACATTTAATTAAAAACTTTTACTGTGGTTTTATTCTCTTAACTGCACAAATATCTATGAAATGGTTTGAAATGCAATGAGATTGTGTGCATAGGGGTAGCGCGTCTTCCCTAACAACTAGAAGTCCCGCAACATGCAACGTTATTCTTCTGTGTTCTATCTGCAAGGTGCATGATTATAACCCCTCTCCCCTGTAAAAAGGGGCCGTGCAAGGGACTGTAATGAGGGTGTAGTTAATCATACTCTTGACCCTAGTTGGAGCTGCTCCAAAACAAGAGGCGCTCCTTTCGGCTTAAAACTTGCCGTGGCCTCGACAAAGCTTGTCCTTGACCATTGACACTAATAATAACAAAAACATGAGATTGTGTTAAAAAATATTTTGTTATTATATGATCAACATGACAACATGTTTCAGCTTCTTATGGCCCATGAGTGACGATCAAGTTTCCTTTTCTTTATTTTCTATCGATAAAAAGGTTGGTCAATTCATATTTAAGATTATTTTTTTCTAAGGTACGTTTCACTAATCAAAGTGAGCATGAATAATTATTTTGGATCTTGACTGAGAAGAAATACAATATCAGTAAAATAAAATCTGGAAACATATATATTGGAATAAAAACTGTTTTTACCACACTGCAACTGGCGTTGGAAGGGGCACAATTGATTATGCATACATATATTTATATACATATATTATAAACCGAACAAATAGCATAATTTTTTCATATTCTAAAAGAATATGTTTGATAGATTACTAATTAAACAAATCAAATATTCCAAATGCTAAGTAAGTAAGTATGGAATATTAAACAAAGATGCAAAATAATGATGAAGGTTAAATTAATTTTTGAAAGATGTGTAGTTACAGATCTTTTAGACTTTTCTAATTAATTTGAAAACATACAGACCAAACATAAAATAAATTGCAAACTTTTAACTAATTTCATTGCCATTATAGAATATTGCTTATTGTCGTTGATCAAGATCTCAAAAGTCCAGAAACGTGTTCATGCTTTTTACTATTTTAACGAAATGTCAACAAAAATTTCAGTTCTCTAGATGACTGTACAAAGATGTCAATACGGATTTCTGCATCCAAACTGTTTAACAACTTGATTGTTTTATTTTCTTTATCATCTAATAAGATGACTCCTTCTATTTTGGGAATATTTTCTTACTTTGATTCAAATGAAAATCCATTAAATACTTGACTTATGGATGTATTCGAAACAATTTTAACATTAAATTATAATCGCTTTGAATGCTTTATTTTTTGCTTATAGCTATCAAAATTCGGTAAATCTGTACATTTACAGCATACGGGGAAACATTTAAGTAGTTAATAATTCCTTTTCAATTAAACTTAATATGTAGGATTAAAAGATTACCGGAATTTCTTAATATATCCATATGATCTTAACCCTCTAGACTACAAACGGGGATGATATATCACAAACAAATGATGGTACACAAATGTCAGGTGGGAAGTATCCATTTCTTTCTTTGAGTATGCGCATTAATTACTTCTATTCATATTCTATCAAGTCCTCACTCATTTAAACTTTTAATCTGCTGGAAATCAATCGAAAAAGACAATGTTTTAATTTTTCAATGCAAATTAATGAGCGCTCGTAAAAATGAATTACTGCGTATAAACTGCACACTCTCAGAAAAAGAAATTTTATTTCTTAATTCGGTTCGGAAGAATACCTGTCTAGCTCTAAATGACGATACTATAGAAAGCAAGCAATTTATGAAAAACCCCTTTATTGTTATCAGTCTTGATTCTTTTGGAATTTCTCCTGAATCATTCTATATCTGTATTTTGAGGCTAATGTTTGTTCATTTCTCAGAAAGACCTGAGGCGAAAATTAGAGTTTTAGAATTGCGTCTCTCACGTACTCCTTTGATTCGTACGATGATCCGACAATGCTTTTAAATAGAATAAACGATTTCAAAGTGTGTTCCAGACAAAAGTCTTTTAATTGTATAAAATATGAATGAAATCTATTCTCAGAAAAATTTTCAGAATTCTATTTCGAATGCCTATAAACTCATTGACGACCGAAACATAAAGAGCAAGATGGATAAATACTTTTATAATGTTTTATACCTTTACTTATGAATCTTTTTAACATTTTGAATGAAATTAAGGGATTGACCGTATGTTATTTTGTGCATACGTAAGCGAAAAATAAAAAGAGTCATTCAAAAATGTAACTGTTGCATAAAACCGTATCCATTTGGTATGTGTTCGCAGACATGCGCCAAAAACACAATTTTCATAATTAAATTTTAGTTTCAATATCAAAATTGCATTCTAATGTATTATTTTTGTTAATATGAAACACAAGGAAATATGTTACAATCAATCTCGCGTATAATGGAAACAAGTTAGCTGAGATGGGTTAGAAGATTTGATTCTAAAACATAAAATATACGTTTAGAGAATAGATATAAGAAGTGAATTTAGGATAATCTTATGATCAGAAAAGCAGATTCGGATCAATACTTGCATTAAAATCTTTTAAAAAGTAATTATAATATCATATCAATGTCTTCTAATCGAAATCCATTCCAAAATCTTGATTTCAAGCAAATATAAATATTAAACTTATAGCATTGGATAAATAGCTTTTTTAAAGATTGCTGAGTATCTTACACAAGAGAATGAAATGACGGATTTTGCATTATAGTCTTTCACGGGTCTTCATTGAATGTGGGAAAGCTCTAGCATGTTGTTTATTAAACAAATGAAATAAAAACTTTTTAATCGATTAAATCCATTTGAATCATAATAAATGCACAAATTGTATGACATCATCAATAGTACCTATAAAATTAATTGCTGGGACAATTTGAATTCTTGATACCTTCAAAATCGCGGCATATTTCTCAACAAGTGTGAGAAGGCATAATTTTTGAAATTAAATATAAGTATATAAATGGATCAATATTTGTGTCAGAGATGCAATTTAACATTTACTTACGGTGAGAATAATGTCTGTCCCTCTTATAAGGTCGATGAGAACATGCATATATTACCACAACTAGAAGAATCAGACAAAATAGATGAAAAGCATGATTGCAGAAATGATATAATCAAGGAAAATTTGAATGACATTGATGAGAACCTGCATCCAAAAGTTTTACAAAATTATAGTGAAATTTCTTCGCTAATGAATGAATCTCTAAATGAAAAGGAAGAAGTTTTGTTAGTGCCCGACTCGAGGAGAAAACAGAATTTCAAGACAACTTCGAAAAGTACACAAATGGAAACTCCGCTTGGTACGTCAACAGTGTCAACACAAGTGAATAATGAAAACGCATCCGTAAATGCTTCATCGGAAAATGTTGAAACTGCCTGCAATTCAGAAAGAGACTCACAATCAGATTATACTAAAGCAACAGATAACTTCGGATCTGTCAATGAACAAAATGATGGTGATTCAAAATTATCAGCTTTATCTGCTGAAAAAACTAAAGAAAAGGGTGAAATGACTTATTGTGATGATATTATTGCACCAGAAGGGCCTTCTGAAGATTTCCGTAAAGGTGGGAACATAGTTGTGGAAATAAAAGAACCGGTATTTTCTTTGAAGGATGACAATGTTGTTGCAGGACCCTCGGGAATACGTCCTCATAAGAAAAAGTTTGTTTGCAAAATTTGTTATGAACAGTTTGAATGGAAACATAGTCTTCAAGAACATTATCGAATGCATACTGACAAAAAACGCTTCGAACGTAGTATTTGTAAAGAAATATCTTTTCCGAAATCCAATCTCATCAGACATTATAAAGTACACTCTGGCGAAAAGCCGTTTGTGTGTGAGACATGCGGAAAGGATTTTAGTCGGAAACACCATCTCCAGAGACATTATCTAACCCACACGGGCGAAAAGACGTTTGTGTGTGAGATATGCGAAAAAGGTTTTAGTCAGAATAGCACACTCCAGACACATTATTTGACTCACACGGGCGAAAAGCCCTTTGTGTGTGAGATATGCGGAAAAGGTTTTAGTCAGAATAACACACTCCAGACACATTATTTGACTCACACGGGCGAAAAGCCTTTTGTGTGTGAGATATGCGGAAAAGGTTTTAGTTTGAAACACAAACTCCAGACACATTATTTGACCCACACGGACGAAAAGCCCTTTGTGTGTGATATATGCGGAAAATTTTTTAGTTTGAAACACCAACTCCAGACACATTATCTGACTCACAAAGGTGAAAGGCCCTTTGTGTGTGAGATATGCGGAATCGGTTTTAGTCAGAAAAAGCAACTCCAGACACATTATTTGACTTACACGGGCGAAAAGCCGTTTGTGTGTGAGATATGCGGAAAACGTTTTAGTCTGCAACACAGTCTCCAGAGACATTATCTGACTCACAGTGGCGAAAGGCCGTTTGTGTGTGAGGTATGCGGAAAAAGTTTTAGTCTGCAACACAATCTCCAGAGACATTATCTGACTCACAGTGGCGAAAGGCCGTTTGTGTGTGAGATATGCGGAAAAAGTTTTAGTCTGCAACACAATCTCCAGAGACATTATCTGACTCACAGTGGCGAAAGGCCGTTTGTGTGTGAGACATGCCGAAAAGGCTTTAGTCGGAGAGATCGTCTCCAGAAACATTATCTGACTCACACGGCCGAAAAGCCCTTTGTGTGTCATATATGTCAAAAAGCATTTGCCCATGGCCTTTCTCTGAGCATGCACATACGGACTCATACCGTGGAGAAATCTTTTAAATGACCAATTTGCGAAAAGGGGTTCACGAACAGAAGTGATTGCAATAAGCATCGATGGAGAATGCATGATTTAAATAAATGAGCTAATCGCAGCATTAATAATTTTGTATGGGACCGCTTCACATTCTCTGTCTAACTGAAATAATTTTAAATCAATTATTGCATTTTTATTTTTGAGATTTTTGTATGAATTCTTCAAATTTGGCAAGATTTTAATTCCAATAACCTTGCATGTATATGCATATGATTATTATTATTTCTGTTTTTAAAATATTTTAGTGCGTATAGCTGTTAAAACTTATGCTTGTTCATTTACTTGATGTTGAATTAAATATCTTCATTCTTTCGGTTTTACTTCAAATTTAAA
>JAOUZG010037218.1:5816-17803 GCA_026289955.1 Argiope argentata
TTATCAATAGACATTAAAGGGGCGTTCGATAATGTTCAGCATAGCTCAATTGTGACCAACCTTAACAATAGCCAATGCCCTAAAAACCTGGCAACAATTTTTAAAAATTTGTTACTCAACAGAAAAATCTATAAATTCAAGTGAGGGTCCAGCTATTAGAGAGCAGAGGATAGGCTGTCCACAAGGATCTTGTAGCGGCCCAGCTCTCTGGAATCTTGTTGCAAATGAAATTTTGGAAGACACCTTCCCAGAAAACACATCTATTCAAGCATTTGCAGACGATTTTGTTAAAGTCTCTCATGCATCCACTCGGCAGAAAATTGAAAATCAAATGCACAAAGCAATAGCCACATTCATTTCCTGGACCAACAAGAATAAACTCCAAAGTTCAACAAAAAAACCCCAATTTATTCTGTATAGCAAACTCGTGAGACCACCTACAATCCGCTGGCAAGGCGAAATCATTCGAAGATAGCATTCCATCAAATATCTTGGCATTCATATCGATGACAAACTTAATTGGAATTCACATATAAAAAGTCTCTCTGTTAAATCATTCCTATACCATAGAAACCTGCTCAAATTAATGGGCAACGATTGGGGAATCTCCCAGAAGTTAAAAAAAATCCTTTACTCCTCAGTGATTGAAACGATGATGGTATACGGTGCAGTAGCATGGTGCTTGGATCCTCCTGTAAGAATAAAGAGAAAATTGGCGACATTACAAAGACCATTCCTTTTGGCAATTTCAGGAGCCTACAGAACAACCCCGCCGTCAGCACTTCAAGTCATCCTCGGAATCCCTCCATTACATCTCAAGCTCCAGCAAGAAGCCAGATATGCATCAATCAATAGACTCAACGTTTCCCTGCCAGAGAATCTCACAATGATCAAACCCAATGACGTTGAAAAATCTGAAACAGGATGGGCTGCTCATCCATCGCTATATCCGTTTCAAGATCAGATCTCCATTGAAGACGGTGGGCACCTCTCCGAGGGAATTCGTCTTTATACGGATGGTTCCAAGACGGATAAAGGAGTTGGCGCAGCATTTTGTGTCGTGGAAAACCATAATATTGTACATAGATGGTCAACAAAAATGCAAAATTTTAACGCAGTGTATCAAGCTGAACTTCTAGCCCTTCAACAAGCCATAGAATAAGCTACTAACCTCCATCCACAACATATCACAATATTAGTTGACAACCAAGCCAGCATACTAGCAGCAGCTAACCCCAAAAACTAAAATACAGTTGCAAGGGCCATTTGCAAAGTTCTTGTACAACACAGGCATATTAAAGTATCCTGGATTAAAGCCCACGTTGGGTATGAGGGAAATGAAGAAGCCGATAGACTGGCGAAGGAAGCCGCGGAATCAAACATGGAACAATGCCACACTAAGATACCAAAATCCTACCTTTAATCATTCTTTAAACAAAAAATGATTAAGGATTGGCAAAAAGATTGGGAAGGCGGTGATACGGGCCGATCTACATTCAACATTCTCCCTAAAGTCTCACTTATACCAAGTAACTGGAAAAGGGAAGATATTCTATTCTTTACTTTTCACGGACCATTCCCCTCATATCTCCGACGTTTTAACCTGATCCCTAATGCTTCATGCCCTTGCGGAAATCTTGATGCTAAGCCGATCCACTAAGCAACAGAATGTTTGTTGACTTCCTCCTTCCATATGACTAAGCCAACACCTGAACTAGAACGTGCTTGGTTCCGTAGTGTTGCCTCTTCCCAAGGATTCAGGTTGAAAATTAGAAGAATGATTCGCCACATTGAAGAAAACAGAGATTTGTTTAAATTTTAAGAACATTATCTATAATAGTGGCTCTACAAATCCAAACCTTTTTCTGTTATTTTTGTGTTTGTACATACCATTTTTTTATTTCTGTGTTTTTCTTTTTTTATTATTGTTTCTGTCCTCGTTCCTAAATTTTTCTTTTCTATTTTTGGAATATTTCTCAGAAATTTGTAATTTCAAACAAATCCAATAACTAGCTTAATTAGCCACTTCTATTTAAATTCCAAACAGCTCAATGCCTCCAGCTTTCTTTACTTCAAAACTAAAATCCCCTATTTTTATGAAATTTTAACCGATAATTGTGTGACTCCTACCAGCAATCACTTTCACTATATCTTCCACTTCATGCCCATTACACTGTTTAAATAACCAGGTGGTTATAGTTGCAGGGGCATGACGCGGTGTTGTGTGTGTTAACCTATATAGGGGGGAAGGAAGACTTCTCCTCACATTAGACGCTTCCGTTTGAGGGGTCCGAGTTTCCAGTAGGATAAACTGATGCTCCTTCACCAGGGCTATCATTTCCCACCATTCAAACGATTCTAGGTTAATTAGAATGGGGTGAATTTTGCGCCCTCTCGTTTTTTTGCAGCTTCCATTGACGGCCGCTAGGGGTGAATGAAGTCACACACTCCCATGGAATATTATTGTATGGTTAAGGAGACACGTTTTACACCCCATTTAAGAATTAATAAGTGCGAACAAGGGGGTTTTATTGCGAGATTATATAGTAAAATACGCAATTTTATGTTAACCTACGTCGGGGGAAGGAACACTTCTCTCCACATTACGCGCTTCCGTTTGAGGGGTTTGCGTTTCTGGTAGTATTTGTTGATGCTTCATCACAAGGGCTATCATTTGCCACCATTCAAACTATTCTATGTGAATTAGAAGGGGACGAAATTTGCGCCCTTTCGTTTTTAGCGGCTTCTATTAGGGTCGCTAGAGGTAAATGACGTCCCACACTCACATGGATTATTATTTTACTGTTGCGGGGGCACGTTTTCCCACCCATTATAGAATCAATAAATGCGTGCAAGGGGGTTTTATAGCGCGATTACATAGCAAAATACGCAATTACATGTTAATATACTTCGGGGGAAGGAACACTTCTTCCCACATTACGCGCTTCAGTATGAGGGGTCAGCGTTTTCGGTGGAAGGATCTGACGCTCCTTCACCAAGGCTATCATTTGCCACAATTCAAACGATTCTAGGTGTATTAGAAAGGGCCAAATTTGCGCTCTTTCGTTTTTTAGCGGCTTCCATTAGGGCCTCTAGGGGTGAATGTCGTCACACATTCCCATATTATATTTTTGTACGGGTTCGAGGACACGTTTTGCACCCCATTATAGGCTCGATATATGCGTGTAAGGACTAAGCAGACTGATTTTGAATTTGATTATGCCATCTTTATCCAACCCTCATTCGAATATTCGCCAATTGATTTTATTTTCAGTTTTTAACATCTTCTCATTGCATTTTTTTGTATATATTTTATTGAGTTATTGGAGAACTATCCCCACATTTTTTGATTCTGCTCTCAATATATATTCGATTTACTTAATTGTAAAATTTCTTTCGGAGTAACACAAAATTTTTAAAATTCTAATGTTGACTTTCATATAACTTCTTTTCCCTGATTTTTTTTTCGTGTGTGTTTCGCGAATAACATTTTATTTCACTTGATAAGTTTGACATCATTATATAATTTATTACATAACATGAAAATCATGGCTTTTAATTAGTATTAATGCAGATTTTTGAAAAGTAAAATTAAATTCGTAAAAAACATTATTAACCTAGAAACTAAATATTTCATTAAAGGCCAATTGTATGTTTTTAATCTGAAGCAATCATTTTATGTTTGCTCCAAATTTGAGGTTAAAATTATCATTTACTTGAAACTTTCCATGAGTAATTAATTGTGGTTGGAGGCTCTTAAAATATCATGTAGAATTAAAAATAAAAATTGTACGACGTAAAAGTAAATGCGTTTCACTTCTTGTATACAGAAAAAGTAAGTGCAAGGGAAGCAAATAAATATAGTATAGCGGTAAGTCTGTTATAATTTTAATTTAAATGTTGTTGTATTTCATAAAAGGTTCTTACATAGTTAATTTTTATTCCACAGTCAAATTAATTTCTTCTCTATTTTTATGAGCCTAAAAGAATATATACAGTCATTTAATGGCAATGTACTAGTAATTTAAACCCATTGCAAAATTTTAAGAAAAGTTCAAAGTCTAAGTCCTATTATGGTAAACTTATAGAATAGTGCAATCGAATGACTATTAATGAAAAAAATTAAAGATTTTAATAACATAAAAGTTTTATTTTTCTGGAGGTTACGAGAAGCTGTATATATTACAAACGTAGTATTCTCAAAATTTTAATGAATACTATAAAGAAATGTGATATGATAAAAATTAATAAAAATGCACAGTAAATTAGAAAGATTTTAATTCAATAATAGTTATAAAATATTTAATAATATTATTTTTTCGATACGATGAAATCAAATCAGTTCTATTTATTTTTAAAATTGCACACACACAAAGCACATATACATGTATATTAAAAATTATAATTATAAAATTAATTATTCCCCGGTTAATGCACCATGAAACCTCATGATAATCACTAGAAAATTTTTCGTTATCAAAAACAGCAGAAATGAGTGAATTGTTAAAAACTGCAATTTCAATTTCAAGTAAAATAAATCTCAATATTGTATTCATAACTCAGTAATGATAATTTTACTTTGAAATAATGAACAATGTATTGAATGTATTCCTAATTCTTAAAAATTAATACACGATAGTCTTATTTTTTAATGAATGGATCAAAAAGACATTGAAGGAGTCAGTCGATTTATATTTTATGTACGATAGTAATATAAAATCTTAAAGTTGGCTATAGGCAAATGTGTTGTGGAAGAGAAATAAAAATAGTAGTAGATTCCTTTCAACCTATTATCGCTCCTAATTCCTTTCAACTAAAAATTGTTACATCTCCCCGTATTGACAATATGCTATCTCAAAACGGCCCGAGCCGACACTTCTGAAAGAAAAGAAGGCTATCGGGGGATCCCCGACCCTCCAGGGGGAGGAAAGGAAATCCTAGAAACACAAAGCATTCTCCCCTTGTGCCCTCAGGGTTCCGTCTCCTTAACGGGAATAAAGATAAAAGGAGAAATATGTGAATGGATTGAAAAGTGACCGGACTGGTTATTCTCGGAATAATCGTAACACTGAATTACAAATCACTGAAATCTATCGGAACAGCGACTTCTCACTTTTCAGTGAAGTCGCTGCAAAGTTATAAATCACAGCGGGCCTCACACTGATAGTGACCTTGACTTTTGAATATTCGCATTTAACAATGCGCTATCCGATAAGAATAATTTTCAACTGTCTGTAACATGAGTTCCTGAGACGGTACAATTTTGTTTACTTCTCTGCCGCCATCTATTGGTAGAATTTAGAACTAATGTAAACATTTTAAAGGAATGACATTTATTTTTAATTCAACTTTTTCAGAATAATCCAATAAATAATTAAATAAATATTATTGAAAAAAATTTAAAAATTAAGCTGAAATAAATTAATGCATTCAACCACGTGTTTCTTACATTAATTAATAAATTATTAATTATAATTAATAAATTTAATTATAATTAATAATTTTTTATTAATAATATGATTGAAATAACAGATATTTGGAACAAATATTTAAAAATAGCAATAGCAAAATTATTTGTTACTCAAAAAAAGGTGTATTATGCATCTCTAACCTTAAATCGCCTCTGACGAGTGAAAGCGCTGTCCTTGAAGCAAAATTTATGCTCAAATATTTTTGGATTCACTTATAAATTTAAACAAAGATGTGAATTTTTAAATATATGAATAATTTCTATTATTTTGTATTATTAATACAGAAATTCAAAATGAATCTGAAACGAAGAAAAAATTACATTTCTTTTATACAAGAATTCTCAGAAAAAAAGTCTCATTAGGATTTTACATATTAATCAATACATATTTGTGAGATTAAAAACAAACCCATGGCTTTGAAATTGTTTTATGATAGGTTAGATTCATAACACATTTGGATTTTTTTAAAATTTAGCGTATGTAAATGGAATTCTTTGAAATGCTATGTTCTAAACTTACAGCCGATAAAAATGTCTTAAAAGTATTTCATATCAAAAATAAAATTTATAATGAAAAGATTTAAAATAAGACAATTTCATACTGAAATTTATAGAACATGTCGTACCGAATGAGACAATTTTATTCTGAAAGAATTATTAAATGTAATAAGAATCATAAATTCTGCTAGCGTTCGAAGGGTATGTGGCCTGTTGGACGGAAATATAGTGTGTTTTACTTTTTTTTTCTTTCTTTTACGAGTCTTCATTTCGTGTCTCTAAAACCAAAGAATTATTTTATATATATTTTTCTTTTTTTAAAAATTATTTTGAATATTATTCTTTATATCAATTTCACAATTACTAAGAATAATTTCAAATCTTATTCTTAAAGAATAAAATGTGGCATAAAAATTAAAATTTATCAAAAGAAATCTCAGTAATTCCGACTATCATCAAAATTTTGGAATTGGAACGTGCCCAAGAAATTTCTATATCTTACAATACATATTTTGCTTCTATTCCTACTGCCTGTATCGAATAGTATATTACGAACAATGAATAACAAACTACATGTTCAAGCAGCTGTATTGATAAAGCGATGAATTTCGCATTGGTTAGAGCTAGAGATGCATAATCCACCTTTTTTTGAGTAACAAATAATTTTACTATTGCTATTTTTAAATATTTGTTCCAAATATCTGTTATTTCAATCATATTATTAATTAAAAATTATCAATTATAATTAAATTTAAAATTTATTAATTATAATTAATAATTAATTTACTAATGTAAGAAACACGTGGTTGAATTAATTTATTTATTTCAGCTTACTTTTTAAATTTTTTTCAATAATATTTATTTAATTATTTATTGGATTATTCTGAAAAAGTTGAATTAAAAATAAATGCCATTTCTTTAAAATGTTTAAATTAGTTCTAAATTCTACCAATAGATGGCGCCAGAATAGGAAACAAAATTGAACCATCTCGAGATCTCATGTTACAGGCAGTTGAAAATGACTCTTAACGGATAGCGCATTGTTAAATGCGAATATTCGAAAGTCAAGGTCACTATCAGTGTGAGGCCCGCTGTGATTTATAACTTTGCAGCGACTTCACTGAAAAGTGAGAAGTCGCTGCTCCGATAGATTTCAGTGATATGCAATTCAGTGTTACGATTATTCCGAGAATAACCAGTCAGGTCACTTCTCAATCCATTCACAGATTTCTCCTTTTATCTTTATTCCCGTTAAGGAGACAGCACCCTGAGGGCACAAGGGGAGAATGCTTTGTGTTTCTTTCCTTCCCCGGGAGGGTCGGGGATCACCCGATACCCTTCTTTTCTTTGAAAGCTGTCGGCTCAAGCCATTTTGAGATAGCATATTGTCAATACGGGGAATTGTAAGAATTTGCGATTTTAGATTGAAAGGAATCCACGATTTTTTTTATTCCTCTTTCACTCACAACACATTTCCCTACAGCCAACTCTAAGATTTTACATTACTATCGTGCATGAAATTGAATTCGGCTGGTTTCTTCAATGTCTTTTTGGCACATTCATTAAAAAATAAGACTATCGTGTATTAATTTTTAAGAATTACGAATACATTTTTTTATTATTATTCAATAAATTTTTCAGTGGTCCAAGGTAAAATCAAAATTACTGAAAAATCAACACAATATTGCGATTAATTTACTTAAATTTCAAATTGAAGTTTTTGATCATTCTATCTCATTTTTTGCTGTTTTTGACAACGAAGCATTGTTTAGTGTTTAGCATAAGGTTTCATGGTGCATTAACTGGGGCTTGATTAATTTTATATTAATAATTTTTTAAGTAGGTTATTTTTTACGCATTATACAATTAAGAGGTTTTATATTCATTTTTGTTAAACATATTTTGAAGAAAAAAAAAGAAGAAAGCTTTCGTGTAAATATTCCTCATACAAAATGCATAGTTTTATGGATGTGATTTCAAAGATCGTTATAAAGGAAATCATTCCTTTCTTGCATAGAATTAGAAATAATCATTAGATGAATGGATTATTCTAAGCATATCTAATTTTATATTCATTTTATCGGCTTTTTGTATTCCTAAAAAAATATTTTAAAAAAAAGATATAACCTTATTTTTTTTTTCTAAAATGATTGTTTTAAATATAATTTTAAAGAAAGAATGAAGTAATATATTTATCCAATGCTCTGAAAGGGGATTTTTTTTTAATTAAATTTCTCCATTTCCTACATTGTTTAATATTTGCTACATTTACTACTTTTAAATGTCACAAATTTGGTAAAGATATTGTTTTTCCCTTCTGGACAGTAGAGGAAAATTAATTTCAGCCACCTGGGAACAGCGTCACTGTTGCTTATTGCGTCGTATTTCCGCTTTGTGAGAATAGATCATTCTTTTTTTCTATTTCTAAGAAAAATTAAATTACCTTATAATTTCAAAACGCAGCCATTCTGTGTGGGAATTGGAAATCGTTATTCAATTGTTATGTATAACACTGCATAAAACTTGCTTAAATAATATATTCATAATTTTTTCTTTGATGAGGTTCTAGCTGTCATAAATTAAATGTGTCCGATCTTTTGTACTTTTTTTTTTAAAAAATTTAAACCTATTAAAACATTTTTATTTCATATAATGGTAAAATTATTTCTCAAAATTATGGTGAAAAATTTATTACCTAAAACAAAAAAAAAATGTATATATTTGCGTAATTTTTATATGGGATGAATTTATTTCTTATTTTGCTATTATTTTGTGCGTGTGTATTTTTAAGAATAACTAAAACTGGTCTGATTTCATAGTATCGAAAAAAAGAGTGTTAAAATATATTATAACCATTAAAGAAGAAAAATATTAATTATTTACCCTGCCAATATCATACACATTTCTTCATAGTAAAATGTCTGCAATACAAAGTTTGCTTCTCGTAAGCTCCAGAAAAATAAGGTTTTTATGAAATAAGTTTTTAAATTTTTTTTTCATATTAATAGTTTCATTTTACTACACTATTCTACAAGTTTACCGTAGAAGGGCTTGGATTTTTAACATTTTAACAATTTTTCTATGGGTTAAATTTCCAAATGCATTATCATTAAGTGAATGCATATATTCTTTTGTGTTCATAAAAATAAAGAAGAAAATAATTTGATTTTACAATTAAATAATAACTAAGTAAGACTTATAAGATGTAAAACTGCATTAAAATTCAAATTATAACAAATGGTATTATTCAATAAGTGACAAGTTCCATAATTAATATCATTGCCAGGAATAAAATTTTAAATCAGTTAAAAAATCCCTAGTGTCCATCCAAACGTCATTTAAACATATTTTCCGAATATTTTATGAACTTTCTTTTTTATATAAAATCGCATAGTCTCCTGCGACTTATTTTAACTTCATTTATTTCTTTGACATTAAGCCAGATAAATTATGTTTTGAGAACATTTTGAATTGAAATTTACAATAATCACACTCAAGATTAATGAATCAAATATATTCACCAGAGGTTTAAAAAAGAGATTCTTAAAAATTATCAATTTCAAATTTAGTAAATTATAAAATAAAATTATTCTCATAACAATTGCTTTTTTTTATTAAAAACTACAGTTTTTAAAGATGCAATAAGCCGAAAATAAAATAAAACCGCAAATAACAGAAAGAGTCGCGCAGAAAAAAACCTATTCAAATCTCCACATGTGTTAAGTAATTGCCTATTTAAAAGAAAGATATTGATCCTCTTTTTCAGATAGTTTTTCCCGTTAATGGAATCATAAAAGGAAGTAAAATGAACAGTAAACCCACGAAGAGGGTGAATGAAGGACAGACCTCCCAAGCACAAAACATTTGCTAATTTTCAGTAAACCTTTTACCCACGCACCTATTTAAAACAATAGGAATTTTGAACATTGCTGGATTTCATATTTAACACACTTTGAAAAACCAATGGAAAAGTATCTGAATGAAATTTCATTTTAACCTCTAGCTTACGAGCGGTACAAGTGCTTTAGAAAGAACTTTTTTTACCTTTTCTTACGAGTCGTTACAACTGTTGTACTAGCAACGAGTTTGAATTTCGTTCCCCCATTTGAATTTCCAGCGAACCGTAATTGCCTCTAAAAATTCCTTTTCCCTTTGTGCTACACCCCTTAGGGTCAGGAGGTTTTGTGCAGCTGTAGTTATAATCACTGTTGGCGCTAGTGAGTTTTGTGGACCCTTCTTTGGCGACCTTTTTTAAAGTAACACTGATAAGAGCTCACGAATAAGTTTGCTTTTAACTTAATAAAATTTTATTCTAATATGCGTTTATAATTTTATTCAAATGATAAATTTTTTAATCAAGAATTATTTGAAATTTTATTTTTGATGGAATGGTTTTGTGAAGATTATCAGCGTCCTAGATAACTTGTTACATCCTTGATCCAAATTCGTCATAGTGCAGAAAAAATAAATTGAACCTCGGATTGGGTTTTTTTCGAATCGCCATTATATTTTATATAATGATTATTTTATATTTTATATAAATATTAAAATCTTTATTCCTTCATTTTAATGAAAGTTACTAGAACTGAAAAGTTAATAGACATTTAAATTTTTCCAGAAATATTTGTACTGAAACCAAATAAATTAAGTGACTGCGAAAATGGCAGGAATTCTAGATTTAATTTTAAGCATTTCTGAAAGATAATCTAAATAATCTGCTTGCAAAAATATTTGTAGTTAATAACAAATGCTGATCGTTTAGAATTCTAGCCTTATTTATTAAAGGTTTTTAAAAAGTTTTTTTATAGCTACTTTTTAGTATAGTTTTATTGCAATGAAATCTTATATATCAAATTTTAAGTAAACCATATATAATCTGACTTTGTTTAAATTAACCTTCTTTAATCTGGTGATTACCTACAAATTAATAAATTTTTATGTATAAAAAATTCGTTTTAAATAGGCTATTGATTGTTTAGAAAATAAAGCGTACTTTTCAGAAAGATGACATTGTTATGAGTAATTGAAATTCTCGGAAAAAAATCACTATAAATTATAAGAAGCGACAGTAGAACAAAGAAATGTTACTAGTAATTTATATTAAAAACCGTTAGAAACCGTTAGAAATAAAAATTATATCCGATTTTATAAGCTCAATATAATGATATTTAAAAAATTCAAATCTACAAAATAGCAGAAAATCACCTGCTATTTTGCAGATATATTTAATTTTCAAAATAGCAAAGGATTGTTATATGTGTTTTGTGCAAAGAAATGAAAATATTTTCAAAAAAAATCAATTACGACATTTATACATGATATATAAATTGTTGCATTTAATAAAGATAAATTAGTCGGAAGAAACTTTATAAGAATTAAATTTAAGGCTTGAAAAATTTATTTAATCACAAATATGATTGAAAAATTGACAACAATTTATCTGCTAAATAACAATGACGCATTCATTTGAGTTCAAGTTATATAATAACATAAAATTAAATTCATTACTCTTTCATGCGCAATTAGTAAAAAAATGTTCCAGAAAAAGAAAACAAAAACTGCAATAAAAAGCTTTTTCTAGGGGGCCAGAAGCAGTAAAACCGCAAAAAAGCAACCTGGTTAAAACGGAGAGGACAGATGATCAATTAACACCACGGGGAAGGGGAAAGCAGTTGTTATCTTTCTTCACTGAATGCCCGCATTCAAAGTAATTTTTCCGAATTTCGGTTCCCGCAACCTAAAGATTAAATAATACTTTTCTAATGCCTTCACATTTTAAATCTTAATTCTTATAGAAAAAATTGACATGTTTTGAAGAAAATTGATTTTAAATTTTTTATTTTCATCTATGTCATTTAAGAAGGCATCAGTTCTCCAAAAATGAAGTTTATTTAATTTTAAAATTAATTCCAGTCTTTCTTCAAAACGATTTCTTTTGAAAATAATAATTTAGTATGGAAATGTTTGTAGTCATAAGACAGCTGAGAATTATTCATATATACATGAGTGCCCGAACAAA
>JAOUZG010037222.1:0-29769 GCA_026289955.1 Argiope argentata
GGTACCTTCCTCTCTTGGAATTGTCGTGGCCTTCGGTCCAAACTCCAGGATATCAAGTCCATTTTCAACCAATTTCATCCTATTTGTTTTGGTATTCAAGAAACATTCTTGACGCCTAGTATTTCTATTAAATTACGTGGTTACAGCTGTGTTCGGAGAGATGCAGGCACTGAATCTCATGGTTCTGGTGGTGTCTGTATTTTCACTTCAAACCTTTATCCGAGTACACCTCTTGTGCTACATACATCCCTTCAGGCTGTGGCTGTGCAGGTCCATATACGATCTTTGGTCACAGTTTGTTGTATTTATCTACCGCCTCATGCCGTCATACGCCAACAGGATCTCGACAACTTAGTGGACCAGCTTCCCAAACCATTCATTATAATAGGAGATTTCAATGGGCATAGTACTTTATGGGGGTCGAATAGTACAAACAGTCGTGGGCAGCAGATCGAACAGTTTATTGATAATAACTGTCTCTGTCTGCTCAACAATGACGAGCAAACTTACTTCCACGTTCCCACAGGTACTTTTCAATGTCTTGACTTAGCCTTATATTCTCCTGAACTGCTTCCGATGCTGAATTTGACAGTTGGGACCGAACTTCATAACAGTGACCACTTTCCCCTAATAATCTCCCATGCTGATAGCAGCGGTGTGACTATTTGTTCTCCGCGTTTTCTATTCCAGCGGGCAGACTGGAATACATTTTCCCAACTTGCAATTATTAATGAGGCTATGGTCAATCATTCAGATATCTCGACTGCAGTACAAAATGTTATTGACGCAATAATGAACGCCGCTAACACCACCATTCCAAAAACATCCCCGCGTCTAAGAAAATTTCGTAGACCATGGTGGAATGAAGCTTGCCGCGACAGTCATAAGAAACAAAAAAAGCTCTGGAACATATTTAGAAGGTACCCAACGACTGAGAACTTGATTGCTTTTAAAAAAGCCAAAGCGCAAGCCCGCCGCATTCGGCGTCGTAGTCAGAGAGAGTCATGGATAAAATATGTTTCATCTATCACATCCTTCACTTCCAGTAAAGTTTTATGGAAAAAAGTAAAAGCCGCCAATGGAATTTATTCTGAAACTTCTTTTCCTGTTCTAAATTCTGGTAATAGAATGTATTCTAGCCCATTGGATGTTGCTAATATTCTTGGCCAAGCGTTCGCACAAGTGTCTGCAACTGATTCTTACAGTCCTGATTTTAAGGCAATTAAGAATCGTGCAGAGCAGTTGCCTTTGCGTTTTCAAGCCCGGAGTACCCTTCCATACAATTGTGAATTCAGGATGTTTGAATTGGAAACGGCGCTATCTCAAGTCCATGATACCAGCCCTGGTCCAGATGGAATCACATACAGCATGCTTTGACATTTGAATACCATTTCCCTTTCCAATCTGTTACTGCTTTTTAATAGAATATGGACTGAGCAGAAATACCCTTCACAATGGCGAGAAGCTATTGTGATTCCTATATTAAAACCTGGCAAAGAACCATCTGTCCCTCTGAACTACAGACCGATTGCTCTTACAAATTGCCTTTGTAAGACCTTCGAGCGCAAGGTCAATGCTCGCCTAATTTTCGAATTAGAAAAACAAGGATGCATCTCTCCGTTGCAGAGTGGTTTCCGAAGAGGTCGTTCAACCTTCGACAACCTCGTTCTACTGGAAACCCAAATACGCAATGCCTTTGTAAGACGAAACCACCTTGTTTCAATATTTTTTGACATTGAAAAGGCATACGACCGTGCATGGCGCTACGGCATTCTTTCAACACTTTTTACTCTAGGTTTTAGGGGTAACATGCCCATATTTTTACAAAACTTTTTGACACAACGTTCCTTTCGTGTTCGAATTGGTAATGTTTATTCTAATCATTTTATTCAATCTGAGGCTGTTCCGCAAGGTAGTGTCCTCAGTGTCACTCTTTTTATTGTTCATCTGAGCCAGATTTTAAATCATTTGCCTTCATCTGTTACTGGAACACTTTATGTTGACGACCTGCAGATCTCATGTCAAGGCAGCAATATGAATTTAATAGAACGACAATTGCAAAGTGCGGTGAATAAATTATTATCCTGGTGCAATAACAATGGTCATACTATATCCCCAGAGAAGAGTAGATGTGTGCATTTCTGTCGCAAAAGAAGCATTCATCAGGATCCCAATATTCAAATAAAAGGCTCCCCGATTCCCGTTGTGAATGAAGTACGCTTCTTGGGAGTGATTTTCGATCAAAAGCTCACCTTCCTCCCGCATGTTTTACAACTCAGGAGAAAGTGTGAGAAGGCGTTAAACATTTTGAAAGTGCTGTCCAGAACATCTTGGGGCGCCTATCGTACTTCCCTTCTACGAATTTATCAGGCAATAGTTCTCTCCAGAATTGATTACGGGTGTATGGTGTATGGTTCCGCTTGTTTATCTGTCTTGAAGCGGCTGGATACGGTCCATCATTCTGCTTTGCGCATTTGCTCTGGTGCGTTCCGTACCTCCCCAGTTGAAAGTCTGTATGTTATATGTCACCAGATACCTCTCTCTTTAAGACGAAAGAAACTGTCTGCCTTATTTCATTTCCGCACAAAATCCTTGCTGAAGCATCCACTGAATGAAATTTCATTACCAGTTGGTCTTCGTCGACTTTATAATGCCCGGCCCTCTCATATCCTTCCTTTTTGTGAGAGAGCCCGATTGATTCTGCCTGACTCAGACCTTAACACTGTTCGTGTTAAAGCAACCAACCCGTATAGCTTGCCTCCCTGGGATATCCCACAGCTTTCGTTCTTGAATCCTTTTACTGGATTCGACAAATTAACAGATCCTTTTGTTTTCCAACAGCTTTTTTTGTACCACCGATTTCGGTATCCGTCATTTGTGCCCATTTTTACGGATGGCTCTAAATCAGATGGTTATGTTGGTTGTGGGATCATTCTTCCATCTGAAACAGTGAGCCACCGCCTGCACAATTGTTGCTCAGTTTTTACTGCTGAGTTGGTGGCGATTTTCTTTGCTCTTCAGAAAATTTCAACCTCTACTCAGCGCAAATTTGTTATCTATACAGACACCATGAGTGCATTGAAGACATTTTCTCACTATCAAAATCGGATGCATCCATTTGCCATTAAAATATTATTCACCTTGCAATTATTAAAAAATGATGGATTTGAAATAATTTTCTGTTGGGTACCGAGTCATGTCGGCATCTCGGGGAATGAGAAGGCGGACTTGGCTGCAAAAACTGCAACTACTTTTTTAAGCATAGGAATACCCTTTTGCGATATTAAAAGATCCATCTATCGTTACATCTATTTTAAATGGCAAAATTCATGGGATCTGCAGACCCAAAATAAATTACATTTTATAAAAACGGATATTTTTTATTGGCCTGTTCACCCTATACGTGAGATGGATGTTAAATTGACTCGTCTCCGTATAGGGCATACGCGCTTCACTCATAAATATCTGATATTTGGGGAGAATGCACCCATGTGCAACAATTGTCAAGTACAATTTACTGTTATTCATATCATGATTGAATGTCCTGTATTGAATCGTTATCGTACTCGTTTTTTTACCTCGCCTCCAACATTACAAGACTTGGTGGGCGAGAAATACCACCGAAATGTTTTTAAATTTTTAAATGCTATTGGGTTTTTTACTTGTATATAGAGTATTTACTTTTCTGGTTTTGTTGAACATTCCTTTTAAGCTCGTGTTTCATTATTTCAAATTTTCATGGCACATAGTTCTAAAGTTTCACTGTAATAATTTTTTAAATCATATTTACACTATTTTTCCTTAATATATCTGTTCTAATTAAGCAAACGAGTGTTTTTTATCTTTTACCATTTGATTGGCGCAGTATGGCCTAATATGGCTCTTGCGCCAATAAACCTCACTCAACCAACCAACCAACCAACCTTCACTTACACCTCATTGGGATTACTCAGTTTCAGATGACCTATTCAATAGTGATCATTTTCCCATCATTTTAAGATATTCAAAATCGGATGTTGACCTTCCCAGAAGACAAGCACGTTTTATCTTTGACAAAGCCAATTGGCAACTTTTTAGATCTCATTCCGAACTTACGCAAGATGTGGTAAAACAGCCAAATATATATAATGCAGTAAATTCGGTAACAAAATGCTTGATAAAAGCTGCAGAGATAGCCATCCCGAAGTCTTCTGGAAAATTACCAAGATTATATAAACCCTGGTGGAATGAAAATTGCACTGCTGCTAAAAGAGCACAACGAAAGGCTTGGGATTAATTCAGAATATATCCTACTACCACAAATTTTATTGTTTTAAAAAAATCTAAATCCTTTTTTAGAAAAATTAGACGTCAGAGTCAATACAATTCCTTCCAAAAGTATGTTAGCTCCATACACGGACATCTATCTTCTAAACGCATGTGGGAAAAAATTAGGAGGATTTCAGGCACCAATACATCATTCCAGAAACTTTCCTTTTTACACAGTAATGGAATTTTCATCACTGACACAAAAGGTATAGCGAATACATTGGGGGCAGCTTTTTCTAATGTAGCCAGTGATGAATCGTATCCTCAAAATTTTATAACCTATAAAAAACAACAAGAAAAAAGAAAAATTGATTTTAATACTGTAGCATCGTATGCTT
Source organism: Argiope argentata (assembly GCA_026289955.1). Classification (NCBI taxonomy): domain Eukaryota; kingdom Metazoa; phylum Arthropoda; class Arachnida; order Araneae; family Araneidae; genus Argiope; species Argiope argentata. The sequence continues at coordinate 4,647 of JAOUZG010037222.1, forward strand.
ATAATGTAGATTTTCATCTCGCCGAGCTTAAGCGAGCATTGCAGAAAGCGAACCCAACAACACCCGGGCCTGATGGCATTCATCATGACATGCTAAAAAACTTAAGCTCCAACTCGTTAAATTCACTTCTAATTTTATTCAATAGAATATGGAATGAAAATGTTTTCCCAGTATCCTGGAATCGAGCAACGATTATTCCTATCCTAAAGCCAGGCAAACAACCAGAGCTTCCTTCAAGCTACAGACCTATAGCCCTTACCAGTTGCCTGTGTAAGATACTAGAAAGAATGATCAATGCTAGATTAATTCATGTTCTAGAAAAGAAAAAACTGCTCTCTAAATTTCAGAGTGGATTTAGACATGGTCGAAGTACTTTAGATAACATGCTAATCCTGGAAACGGCCATCAGGGAAGCGTTTATTACAAAAAAGCATCTAGTTTCAATTTTTTTCGACATGGACAAAGCCTATGATCGTACTTGGCGCTATGGCATTTTAAAAGATTTACATAATATGGGGTTTCGTGGGAAATTACCAATTTTTATTCAAAACTTTCTCAAGAAAAGATTATTTAACGTTCGTATTAATGACATTTTATCTGATGATTTTATTCAAAATGAAGGGGTACCGCAAGGTAGTATTTTAAGTGTTGTTTTATTTATTATTAAAATTAATGGAATTATGCAAAACTGCCACCATATGTTTATGGGTCATTATTTGTCGATGATTTTCAAATTCATTGCACAAGTTCTCACATGCCCTTTATCGAACGGCAATTACAAACTGCTGTCAAATCTATAACGGAATGGGCTAATAAAAGTGGTTTCGTTTTTTCTACCCAGAAAACAACATGTATTCATTTTTGTCGAATGCGTGGCATGCATCCCGATCCAGAAATTCAGTTAAAAGGCACAGTCATACCCGTTGTACAGGACGTTAAATTTTTAGATTACTTATTTGATTCTAAATTAACATTCCGTTCTCATATTTCGCATCTAAAGAAAAAGTGTGTCCAATCTTTGAACATCCTTAAAGTTTTATCAAACACAACATGGGGTTGTAATACTTCAGTTCTCTTAAAAATTTACAAAAGCGTGATTCTATCAAAACTAGACTATGGTAGCTTAATCTACGACTCAGCCGCAAAGTCTGTCCTTCAGCAACTTTACTCAGTGCATCATCAGGGTCTCCGGCTCGCATCAGGGGCTTTTAGAACTTCTCCGGTTCAGAGTGTATACGTAATTACCAAAGAACCAGGTTTACAATTACGACGCCAGAGACTTTCTCTCAAATATTTTTTTAAAATACATCAAAATCCCTCCAACCCCATATATGACAGAATCGTAAATCCGATATATGGACAATTGTATGAGAAAAAGATTTCATTTATTCCATCTTTTGGTTATAGAATCCGCCCTCTTATGGATAGTTTTAACCTGAAGAATATTAATATTTTACCTAAAGAAGACGAAGTCCCTCCTTGGATGAGCAAAAGCATTTATTCGGTCGATGATTTTAATAAGCTACCGAAATCTTCAACTGCACCGTCTGTTTATATACAAATCTTTTGTGATCACAGGCAAACATTTGAAAATTACAGTACTGCTTTTACAGATGGTTCCAAAGTCAGGGACCATGTTGGTTCAGCTGTAGTATTTGATCACATTGTAATTTCTAGGAAGTTGAACAGACATTGTTCTGTTTTTACCTCGGAGATTTTTGCCATTTACACGGCCTTAAGAGCAATCAGGTTATTACCAAAGAAAAACTGGATCATATATACTGATTCTCAAAGTTCAATCGAAGCAATTTTAAAGTCATCCAGACAAAGCCACCCTTTGGTGCTCAGTACAGTAAAATTATATTTTAAGCTACAGGATCGTAATTATAATATATTATTTTGCTGGATTCCTGGACATGTTGGTATTCCTGGGAACGACCAAGCTGATTTTGCTGCAAAAACTGCTGACTCGAATGAAGAAACGTTTGTTCCGGTTCAAGATTTGGACAAAATTTTAAAGCAATATTCACTCCGTATTTGGCAACATACCTGGGATTTACAACTTGATAATAAATTGCATACTATTCAGCCATCTATTTCTGGATTCAAGACGGACTCTCTCAACCGTAGATTGAGTGTCAAGTTGACAAGACTTCGAATAGGTCATACTTATTTTACTCACAGGCATCTACTTCACTCGGATACAGCTCCCATTTGTGTAAGATGCGGCATCATTAATTCTGTCCGGCATATCATTTCTGAATGTCCTAAATACCGTTTTCTAAGAGTAAAATATTTCGGAAGAGACTATCCAAACTTGGAAGATATTATTGGTGAACCTTTCCATGTTAATGTGTTTGCTTTTTTGCTTGACATCCATCTTATGCACAATATTTGATTACCTTTTTGTAATTTGTTCCTTTCATTTGGAATCTTACTATTTTTAATGAGTGCATTTTCTGTATTTTAAGTTAATACGAGTTTGGCACAGCTTGGCCAATGTTGGCCCTTGCGCCAAGAAAAAGTAATCAATCAATCAATCAATCATTAAAAAATCGATCGTTAAAGATAGAACTCGGGAAAAAATTACGGATTCTGAAACTGAGACATCTTTAAACAGTAACCCTGAAAATAGTAAAACCGCCTCACATAAGACAAACCCCTCAGGGGCTCACCTACTATAGGTGGGTACGGGTGTCCCAATCCCGAGGTTCCCAGGGATCTTTATTCCCTTTATTTTTATCCTCCTCTTCACCTTCTGCTGTTTACTTTGTTTTTCCATCCCTCGACGGCAGGCGAGGGAGCTCTCCATGAGAAGCTGTCGCCACTCTGTTTGCTTCCTGCTTCTCATGGACAGCCAAAAACCCCACGTGTTGGCCGTGCGTGGCGACCCATTAGACGGGTGGTGTACTGTTGGTCCCCGGTGCATCAATTCGGCTAGTGACTTAACCATTTGGTTGGTTTGCTAGGGATCAAGCGAAAGGGTCACTCTCTGGGGCTTGGCGTTAAGGGTGGTCAACGTTCCTGGAGGTGGCTCTGAGCGTATAGGCTTTGACTAGCATTAAGGTAAGTGCTGAGGCTGGGGACGTCCAGAGCCGGTGACTGCCTTCCCTAGTTGGGCTCCGTGGTGGGCGGTGCCGTCAGGGTCCGAATTTTCTCTTTTCTTTGCATGGGCTCTCATCAATTTTTTTCTGGTGGTGCTGATTTTAAATCGGAGAGAAACATAGACTGTCTCAGTAAATTTGTAAGATTTCTAATCTTGTCCTTGGATAAATCAAACATTTCTTATCTTTCACCTTTTACACTCTATAAAGGAATTACAGGCATTGGTGGTGAACCAAAATCAATTAAGAAGTTAAAATCCAGTGATTTTCTGATTGAAACTTTGTCTTCGACACAAACGAAATCTTTCCTTCTTGCTAAAACTTTACTTGATATTCCAGTATCTGTAACTCCCCACAAAACTCTTAATTCTGTTCGAGATGTTATCTCTGAACCTGAATTATTCAATACTACGGAGTCGGATATGTTGGAAGGTTTTTCTGATCAAGGTGTTATTCATGTCCGCCGTATTTTTGTAAAGAAGAATTCAGAATTGCTGCCTACCAACAATGTAATCTTAACTTTCAATACAACTGAACTACCCAAATCAGTTAAAGCAGGTTACTTGTATTGTCGTGTACGGCCTTTTATCCCCAACCCGATTAGATGCTATAAATGTCAACGGTTTGGACATTCAAAAGTTGCCTGTCGTGGAAATCTTGTGTGCTCTAGATGTGCATCAGTTGGCCATTCTTCTACTGACTGTCATTCAGAGCCGAAGTGTGCGAATTGTGCACAACCACATGAATCAAATTCAAAGTTTTGTTCTATTTGGCAACAAGAAAAACAAATCCAGAGGCTAAAATCATTGAAAAATATTTCTTATGCAGAAGCGAGAAAATTGTGCCTGCCTCCATCTGTTCCCTCATTTGCATCCATAGTTCAGCAAAAAAAATCATTTGATACAGCTGAAAAATTTGTACAAACAGATTTAAGTTTTACCAACCAATTTTGTGCACCTAAAATCTCTGTTTCGACTCTAACTGATGATAAAATTTGTAATGTCACACGACCTCCAAAAAAGAAAAAAGTTCAGCAATATAACAATATTGATTCTAATAAAAATGATTTTGTTTCTGAATTTAGAGTTTCAAACAGCGCATCTGTTCAAGATACAACCTAATTACCATGTTCAACCAATCCATTGAGAGAATCCGTAGTAGCTGATAATTTACTTCCTGATGATGTAGAATCGGATGATTTCATTGATTATGATCCCGAGGAAACTATAGATGATATGATTAATGACTATAGACATAAGCCATCAACCAGTCGGTCAATCATTAATCCACGCGAATATAGAGGTGTTAAAAAGAAATACACTAAACACCGATACAAGAAAAAAAGCTAACATTGTTTTTAGTATTTAAATTTTAAATGTTTAAAACAATATTGGCATTTACATTTTAACTGTTTCAAACAACATTGGCATTTGTCAAGAAAACATTACATATATCACAGTATTTTACCATTTCTTGATTATTTTTAACGTGAATTTCAGATTAATAGCATTTATTAATCTTTCATCGTTGCTTTATTTTAGAAACTATTCGCATTTTAATTATTTACTCCTATTTAATAAATCCGGTTATGAGTTATAATTCACCTTTCGTGCTTGATATACACCATATGTTTGGCGCAGCATAACCAAAATTGGTTTTTGCGCCATAAAACCTCACTCACTCACTCACATAAGACAAAGGCAAATAAAGCTCTCGAAACGAGGTCTTGCTCTTAAGATATTTCAAATAAACTTTAAAAAACTACTTTACGCAGCTCTGTTGCTCTAGGACTTGCTAAAAAAGGTCTCGCTCATAAGGATTTATCATCTGTTTTCAGTGGCTCCCCGAAAAGTCCCGCAATCATCTCACTCCATCCATCTGAGGAGGAGGATGAATTTGAAATGAGTTGCGATGGATCGCAACCACCAAGCATTGTTCCCAGAACTTCTCTTACAAAAAGATTCTCTTAATGGGTACTTTCCTCTCTTGGAATTGTCACGGCATTAGGTCTAAATTTTCTGACATCAAGTCCATTTTAAACAGATTTTATCCCATCTGTTTTGGCGTTCAAGAAACTTTCTTGACGCCCACCATCCCTATCAAAATTCGAGGTTATAACTGAGTTAGGAAAGATGCAGACACTGGATCTCGTACTTCTGGTGGTGTATGTATCTTTACCTCAAATTTATACCCGAGCACATCACTTAAATTGGATACTTCTCTGCAGGCTGTGGCAGTGCAAGTTCAAGTACGAACTTTGGTCACAGTCTGTTCTATTTATTTACCGCCTCATGATGTCATTCCTACGCAGGAACTTGATAACCTAGTGGACCAACTTCCATCACCCTTCATTTTATTTGGTGATTTTAATGGTCATAGTACGTTGTGGGGCTCTGATTGTACAAATTCTCGTGGACGACAGATTGAATCATTTATTTCTAATAACTGTCTCTGTCTGCTAAATAATGGAGAAAAACATATTTTCATGAGCCTACACGTAGCTTCCATAGTCTTGATCTAATGATGTGTTCACCAGAACTCCTGCCATTGTTAAATTTTCAAGTTTGTGAGGAATTATACAATAGTGACCACTTCCCAATCATGGCCTCCAATATTGACGGAGGAAATTCGGTTTTTCGCAGTCCCCATTTCCTTTTCCATAGAGTGGATTGGGATGCCTTCACACAGTTGGCAGTTATTACCGAGGACATGGTTAGTAGTGCAGACATTTCCGAGGCTCTACAAAACGTCATTAACGTCATAATAAAAGCCGCTAATATGAGTATCCCTAAAAGTTCACCACGTCTAAGGAAATTTCATAGACCGTGGTGGAATGAGGCATGTCGCGAAAGTTACAGAAAACAGAAAAAGTGTTGGAACATTTTCAGGAGGTACCCAACGACTGCAAATCTTCTTGCTTTTAAACGTGCTAAAGCCTGTGCTAGACGTATTCGTCGCCATAGTCAGAGGGAATCTTGGAAATCCTTTGTCTCTTCCATTACATCCTGCACCAGCAGTAAGATTTTGTGGAAAAAAGTGAATGCCGCAAATGGAATTTATCGGGAATCGTACGTCCCAGTGCTAAAAGTTGGAAATGTAACGCATTCTTCCCCATTAGACATAGCTAATATTCTCGGCAAATCTTTTGAACAAGTTTCCGCAATTGAATCCTACAACCCTGAGTTTCTAGCAATCAAGAATCGCATGGAACGTTTACCTTTGCGTTTCCATGACAGGAATTTTTCCATATAACTCTGAATTTGGGATGTTTGAACTAGAAACGGCTTTATCTCAAGCACATGATACTAGTCCAGGGCCAGATGGGATCACATATAACATGCTTCGCCATTTGAATGCCCTTTCCCTTTCCAATCTCTTAATATTGTTTAACAGAATATGGACTGAGCAGAAATACCCTTCACAATGGCAAGAAGCTATTGTGATTCCCATTCTAAAACCTGGCAAAAATCCCGAAAACCCTCTACACTACAGGCCAATTGCTTTGACCAGTTGCGTGTGCAAAACTCTAGAACGCATGGTAAATGCCCGCCATATCTATGAATTAGAGAAAGAAAGATGCATCTGCCCGTTGCAAAGTGGTTTCCGTCACGGTCGTTCTACTTTTGACAACCTCGTATTACTGGAAACCCAAATTCGCAACGCATTTGTAAGGAGAAATCACCTAGTCTCTATTTTCTTTGATATTGAAAAGGCATATGACCATACATGGCGCTATGGCATACTTTCAACCCTTTATAAATTTGGTTTTAGAGGTCCTTTGCCCATACTTTTATCTAATTTTTTATCCTATCGTACATTTCGAGTACGTGTGGCCAATCTTTATTCTGATGCTTTTGTCCAGGCTGAGGGTGTTCCTCAGGGAAGTGTCCTAAGTGTCACTCTTTTTATCGTCCATTTAAGTCAAGTTTTGAAATATTTGCCACAATCTGTTCATGGAAACCTATATGTTGATGACCTGCAAATATCATGTCAAGGTAGCAATATGAGTCTCATTGAGCGACAGCTACAGATTGCTGTCAATAAGGTAGTAGCTTGGTGCAACAATAATGGACACACAATGTCTCCAGACAAAAGTAGATGCGTACATTTCTGCCGGAAGAGAGGTATGCATTTAGATCCTGTTATTCGCATACAAAATATACCTATTCCAGTTGTGGATGAAATACGTTTCTTGGGAGTGATTTTCGATCGCAAACTCACTTTCCTTCCGCATGTTCTTCAACTGCGGAAGAAGTGCGAGAAGGCCTTAAATATTTTGAAGGTGCTCTCCAGAACAACTTGGGGTGCCGATCGAACCTCTTTACTCCGTATATATGAAGCAACCATACTTTCCCGCATAGATTATGGATGCATGGTGTATGGTTCTGCTCGAGATTCCATTTTGTGTCGACTAGATTTTGTGCACCACTCTGCGTTGCGGATATGCTCAGGAGCATTTCGCACCTCACCAGTTGAAAGTCTATACGTTACCTGCCATCAATTGCCTCTTCATTTAAGACGGCAAAAATTATCCGCTTTATATCATTTCAGAACTAAGTCTTTATCGGGGCATCCAGTTACTGAAATTTCACTTCCTGTTGGACTTCGCAGATTATATGATGCCCGTTCGTCTCATATTCCTCCATTCTGTGAGCGAGCCAGATCTCTCGTTCATGACTCTAACCTTGAAAATATCATTCTTATTTCAGATATTGTATGCTTCCCACCCTGGGATATTCCAGAGTCTTCCTTTTCAAATCCTTTTCTCGGATTTGATAAATCATCAACTTCTCAACTTGTTTTCCAACAGCTTTTTTTCTACCATCGCAATCGGTACTCTTCATTTTTACCCACTTTCACAGATGGCTCAAAATCAGATGGTCATGTTGGTTGTGGAATCGTATTCCCATCCGAAACACTGAGCTACCGACTTCATAATTGTTGCTCCGTATTCACGGCTGAGTTAATGGGTATAGTCTGCTCTACAGAAAATGTCATCTTCCACTCAGCGAAAATTCATTATTTATACCGTAGCATGAGTGCGTTGGAAACCCTTTCTCATTACCATAATCGGATGCACCCAATAGCTCTGGAAATTTTGTTTACTTTGCGTCTTTTACAAAACAGAGATTTTGAAATAAATTTTTGTTGGGTCCCGGGTCACATGGGCATTTCTGGAAATGAAATGGCTGATTCGGTGGCAAAATCAGCAACGACTTTCTTGTCTCGGGGACTTCCTTATTGCGATGTCAAAAATGCCTTGGCTAAGCACATCTTCTCTACTTGGCAATTAACGTGGGACCTGCGAACACAAAATAAATTACATTCCATCAAGCCAACTATTGGATTGTGGTCTGTTCTCCCTATACGTGAGACCGACGTAAAATTGACTCGTCTCCGTATAGGTCATACGCGTTATACGCCCCGACATCTCATTTTGGGTGAGATGACGCCTAAATGCCCAACATGTCATGTAGTTTTTACTGTAAGTCATATTTTAATTGAATGACCTGCTTTTTATCTAAATCGTGTCCGTTTTTTTAATTCATCGTCATTAACCTTAAGGGCCTTGGTAGGTGAGAGATACCACCCGAATATTTTTAATTTTTTAAAGTCTATAAATTTTTATACTTGCATTTAGTCGAGTAATTTTTAATTAGTTCCTTAATAGTCATTTGTTTCATCATTCATTTGGTATTCATTCAGAAAAGTTTCTCATAACATTGCTTTTATATTCCACTAATTTTTTTATGAAATTATATTTTAACATTGAATTTATAGTTCACCATTTGCATGGCCCAGCTTAGCCAATTGTGGCTCTTGTGCCAATAAACCCCAATCAACCAACCAACCAACCATAGTTTTGGAGGGGTCTGCATTTTTACTTCCAATTTATATCCAAGTAATCCTATCACTCTAGATACCTCTCTGCAGGCTGTGGCTATACAAGTTCACGTAAAATCTTTAGTCACAGTCTGTTGTATTTACTTACCGCCTCATAATGTCATCTGTCAGCAAGATCTTAACAACTTAGTTGACCAGCTTCCTTCACCTTTCATCCTACTTGGTGATTTCAACGGCCATAGTACTTTGTGGGGTTCGAATAGTACAAATTCTCGTGGGCAACAAAGAGAACAGTTCATTTCTAATAACTGTCTTTGTTTGCTCAATAATGATGAAATTACATACTTTCATGAACCCACACGCACCTTCCACAGTCTTGACTTGGTCATATGTTCTCCCCCCTCAGGGGCTCACCTACTATAGGTGAGTACGGGTGTCCCAATCCCGAGGTTCCCAGGGATTTTTCCTCCCTTTATGTTTATCCTCCTCTACGCCTTCTGCTTTTTGCTTGATCCTTCTTTCCCTCGACGGCAAGCGAGGGAGCTCTCCATGAGAAGCTGTCGCCGCTCTGTTTGCTTCTTGCTTCTCATGGACAGCCAAAAACCCCACGTGTTGGCCGTGCGTGGCGACCCATTAGACGGGTGGTGCACTGTGGTCCCTGGTGTACCAATCGGCTGGTATCCTAGGCAATTAATTGACTGGGCTGCTCAAGGGGATCAAGCGACGGGGTCACTCCTTGGGCTTGGCGTTAAGGGTGGTCACTGTCCCCGGGGGTGACTCCTAGCGTATAGGTACCAGTTAGCATTATGGTGAGTGCTGAGGCTAGTCACATCTAGAGCCGGTTACTGCCATCCCTCGTAGGGCTCCGTGGTGGGCGATGCCGCTGGGCCTGAATCTTTCTAAATGTCGTATGGGTCCTCTCACTAATCACTTTAGTAATGCTTATCCGAAATTTTTTATTATTAATGCTGAAAAAAATTCATTGATCAATTTATCTCCTATTTTGATACACAAAACCATTCTTTCAATGATTGGTGAAGTTAAATCAATCAAAAAATTAAATGGTGGAAATCTACTTGTTGAGGTTGCAAATTTCAAACAATATGAAAATTTATCTAAACTATAAAAAATAGCAAATATTGAAGTTACTGTCAGTCCACATCGAACATTGAACTATTCCAGAGGTGTTATTTCACAAAGCGAGTTTAACAGGGATACTGAAGAAGATATCCTTGACGCCCTCAGAACACAAAAGGTTATAGCAGTTCGCAGAATTTCAATAAAAAGAAATGGTCAAAATTTTCCGACAAAACACCTAATATTGACATTTGATACTCCTGTTTTGCCCAAGTCTGTCAAAATTGCTTACATTAACTGTCCTGTTAAACATTATATACCAAATCCACTTCGATGCTTTAAATGTCAAAAATTTGGTCACACAATTACAGCCTGTAAATCTTCTAAACAAATATGTGCTTACTGCTCTCTATCAGATCATGAAAGTAATACCTGCTCCTCTACTACACCAAAATGTTGCAACTGTTCTGACGAACACCCGGCTTATTCAAAATCCTGCCCACGTTACAAACAAGAGAAAGAAATACAAACTGTTAAAATAACACGAAACATTTCATTTCCAGAAGCACGAAAAATAGTAAACGATAGAACCCCTCAATCAGGTCTCACCTACTCAGCAGCTTTAAATCCCCCTCAAATGACTTCTAAACAAAAATTACAAAATGGCCAAACTGACTCTACTTCTACAACACTTTCATCAACATCAGTTGAGACTGAAACAATTACAATAAAGAAAAGCGACTGGTTGGCATTGCTTGAGATAAAAAAATCATGGGAAAAAACTTCCTCTACCTCTATCATATCTCAGAATCTTACCAATAAAGCCGTTTCGCAAACAATTCCTCCAATCGTTGCTTCTTCAATTGATATTAACGAATTACAATCAAATACATCCTCTCTCAATTTTGCATCTGCTACATCGACCTCGTCAAATATTAATAATACATCAGAAAAAATTTCTCTTTCCAATACATCTTCTCCAAGTGGGAGTTCTACACTAAACAGGAACTCTAAACAAACTCGAGATGACAAAAAACAGGAACAAAAGTCGATTGAATTAGTAAAATTAAAAGAATCCAAATCTGCAAAGCGCGCAAAACGACTTGCTGAGAAAAGAGATAAAACTATTTTAAGCTCTCTTACAAATGGTTTTCCTACCAAGGACGATTTTTTGAAGGACTCTATCAAAAAGACGAGTGGAGAACAAGATAATGGCTCCCTCCTCAAAGTACATCTGTCTGATGATGAAATGCTTACCAGTGATGTCGAAGGCCTCCCTCCTTCTCCTTAGTGTTTGTCCTTCTGTTTCAGGCGGTGCTCCTCCTTTTCGTGCTTTTGTTGGTGGTTGGTTTGTTCATGGCCTCTTTCATTTCTTGGAACTGTCGTGGCTTTCAAAATAAATTTGCTGAATTAAAGGACCTTATTAACAAATATCAACCCGCCTTTATCGCTCTACAGGAAACTTACCTCAAAAATGATAAACTTGGAATCTCTCATTATAAAATTTATAGCAAACATCATACCCAAAAACGTATTTCGGGTGGTGTTGCAATACTTGCTGCTACTAATAACCCTTCCATGCCTTTGTCTCTTAATACCAATCTACAGGCTGTAGCTATGCGCATTCAGACGCAATCCTTAATTACTGTCTGCAACATTTACTTGCCTCCAAATCAAACTGTCAATCAAATAGATCTTAATCAATTAATTCCTCAACTTCCACCTCCCTTTATAATTATAGGTGATCTTAACGGTCATAGTCCATTATGGGGCAATTCTGCCAGCAATTCCCGGGGTTTGCAGATTGAAAAACTTATTTCAGATCATAATTTATGCCTCCTAAATTCTGATGAAAAAACATATTTTCATTTACCCACACGCACATTTCATTCAGTTGATCTCGCAATTTGCTCTCCTTCTCTCTTGCCTTTTTTGAGTTTCACAGTTGACAACAATCTGTATAACAGTGACCATTTTCCATTAATTTTAACCGACATTAGGTGTAATCCAAATAGTAATTCCCGGCCACCTAAATATATATTAAACGCAGCCAACTGGCAAAGGTTCACCTTGTTAGCAGAAATTAATTCTGAAATTATGAGTCTTGCCACTATCGAAGATGCTCTTAATTATATTGTTGAAACCCTAATTCAAGCTGCAGATAAATCAATACCCAAGGCGAGTGGCAGAAACAAAAGGCAAAATAAACCTTGGTGGAACGCCGACTGCCAACAAGCTTATAGGAAACAAAGGAAGGCTTGGGTTATATTCCGGAGACGTCCTCCCCTCAGGGGCTCACCTACTATAGGTGGGTACGGGTGTCCCAATCCCGAGGTTCCCAGGGATCTTTACTCATTTTATTTTTATCCTCCTCTTCACCTTCTGCTGTTTACTTTGTTCTTCCATCCCTCGACGGCAGGCGAGGGAGCTCTCCATGAAAAGCTGTCGCCGCTCTGTTTGCTTCTTGCTTCTCATGGACAGCCAAAAACCCCACGTGTTGGCCGTGCGTGGCGACCCATTAGAAGGGCGGTGCACTGTGGTCCCCGGTGTATCAATCGGCCGGTACCTAATCACATGAGTGATTAGTCTGCTAGGGATCAAGCGAAGGGGTTACTCCTTGGGCTTGGCGTTAAGGGTGGTCACTGTCCCCGGGGGTAACTCCCAGCGTATAGGTATCGATTAGCACTATGGTAAGCACCGAGGCTGGGACATCTAGAGCCGGTGGCTGCCATCCCTTGTTGGGCTCCGTGGTGGGCGGTGCCGTCGTTCCTGAAACCCTGTTCATATCGTATGGGGCCTAAAAAATTTTCTCCCTTCAGTGGGCAACGAATGAGCATTACAAAATCTTCTGAAATTCTTTTCGATTCCTTTTTTGTTATCCACCGTACTTCTGAAAAAAACGAAACTTTCCATACTGTATCTCCATTTCTTGTGGAAAAAGCCATTTCTGGATCTCTTGGTGAAGTAAATTCTATTCGTAAGCTGCGTTCCGGTGATTTGCTTGTAGAAGTAAAATCTCTAAAGCAGTCCCATCAAATACTCAAACTGAAAAGTTTATCAACTATACCTATTTCAGTTAAACCTCACTCTTCTCTTAATACCAGTAAAGGCGTTATTACTTGTGGAGAACTATTGAATGAAACTGTGGAAAAAATTACCGAGGATTTTCGGTCAGAAGGAGTAACTCATGTACGCCGTATCAATATTCGACGGGATGGACAACTCCTTCCCACAAAACATTTAATTCTCACATTTCATAAACCTAAGCTACCCGAAACTGTTAGAGCTGGTTACATGAAATTGGCCGTTAGGCCTTACATTCCTAACCCTCTAAGATGCTTCCAATGTCAACGGTTTGGTCACGCAAAGACAGCTTGCCGCGGAACACTCGTATGTGCCCGTTGTGCAGAGAAAGGGCATGATAGCCAGGAGTACAATGCCCCTGAAAAGTGCATTAATTGCAGTGGCAAGCATGCCTCTTATTCTCGTTTATGCCCTAAATGGCAATTAGAGAAACAAATTGTAGCTGTTAAATTTAAGGAAGACATACCTTACTCCGAAGCCAGACGCAAGGTTATAGCGCAGACACCTACACCTGAAATCACATATGCTTGTGCTGTTCAAGAATCAAATTCAAAAGGAAATATTTCAAATAATTCAAAAGAAATTGTTGAAAGCAAAAATCATGAAAATTCCTCCACTACCGATTCAGAAAAATCATCAAATAATGTTTCAGAAACCTCCAGACCACATAAAAATAAGCATAAATCGAAATCTCAGAAATCTTTAATGTTAAAAATGTCTAAGCGTGGCTTACCTCCACAGAACCTGCCTTCTAAACTAAAAAAATCACTTGTTCGAAACTCCGTCGCTCTTGGACTGGCGAATAAAGGTGCAGTCCACAAGGATTTGACATCCATTTTTGGCGGAGTTTCCAAAAGTACTGAAATGATCTCTCTCCATCCATCTGAGGAAGAGGATGAAGATTTTAAAATGAGTTGTGATATTTCTACAACTCAATCAAATGTTCTCAACAAAACAGCTATGACACACATCTCTTAATGGGTACCTTCCTTTCCTGGAACTGTCGTGGCATTCGTTCCAAATTTCAAGACATCAAGACCATTTGTAACACTTTTCATCCAGTCTGTATTGGTTTGCAAGAAACCTTCTTAAAATCAAATATTCCATTTAAATTACGGGGCTATAACTGTATTAGAAAAGATGCAGACACCGGAGTGAATAATTCTGGTGGTGTCTGTGTTTTAACATCTAATCTTGATCCGAGTACTCCTCTTATTCTACACACCTCCCTGCAAGCTGTAGCTGTGCAGGTTCAAACTCGGATTTTAATTACCGTATGTTGTATCTATATGCCACCTAATAATGCCATTAGCCAACAGGAGCTAAATAATTTAGTAGACCAACTTCCCAAACCTTTTTTATTATTAGGTGATTTCAATGCACATAACATTTTGTGGGGTTCAGAGCGTACGAATTCTCGAGGAAGTCAGATTGAGCAATTTATTTCCAATAATTGTCTCTGTTTGCTGAACACTGAAGAAAAAACTCACTTCCATGAACCCACACGCTCATTCCATAGCATTGATTTGGCCTTTTGTTCTCCTGAGTTATTGCCATTCCTGAGTTTTAAAGTTGGAAATGATCTCCATGACAGTGATCACTTTCCTTTAATTATTTCGTATGCTCATGGAGACTCTGAAACTCATCTTCCTCAGCGTTTCATATTTCAGCGAGCCGATTGGGCCGCTTTCGCACAATTAGCAAGAATTACTCGGGCTATGGTAAGTATTGCAGATATTTCTGTGGCAGTGCAAAATGTTATTGATGTCTTAATAAAGGCTGCAAATGAAACCATTCCGAAAAGTTCACTAAGACCACGTAAATACCGAAAACCATGGTGGAACGACTCCTGCCGTGACAGTTATAAACGGCAGAAAAAATTATGGACTATCTTTAGACGGTACCCCACAACAGAAAACCTTGTTGCATTCAAAAAAGCTAAAGCTACTGCTCGTCGCATTCGTCGTCGTAGTCAGAGGGAATCATGGGTTCAATATGTTTCTTCGATTACATCTCGCACCTCAAGCAAGCAGTTATGGAAAAAAGTAAAGGCAGCTAATGGAATTTATAAGGAGTTTCTTTTTCCTGTTCTAAAAATCGGGAATACGACATACTCTTCTCCCCTAGATATTGACCCCTCAGGGGCTCACCTTCTATAGGTGAGTACGGGTGTCCCGATCCCGAGGTTCCCAGGGATCTTTACTCATTTTATGTTTATTCTCCACTACGCCTTTTCTGTCTGCTTGATCCTTCTTTCCCTCGACGGCAAGCGAGGGAGCTCTCCATGAGAAGCTGTCGCCGCTCTGTTTGCTTCTTGCTTCTCATAGACAGCCAAAAAACCCCACGTGTTGGCCGTGCGTGGCGACCCATTAGACGGGCGGTGCACTGTGGTCCCCGGTGTATCAATCGGCCGGTAACTATCAACCTGAGTTGTTAGATTTGCTAGGGATCAAGCGAAGGGGTTACTCCTTGGGCTTGGCGTTAAGGGTGGTCACTGTCCCCGGGGGTAACTCCGAGCGTATAGGCTTCGGCTAGCACTAGGGTGGATGCCGAGGCTGGTAATGACCAGAGCCGGTAATTGCCTTCCCTTGTTGGGCTCCGTGGTGGGCGGTGCCGTCGGGTCTGAATCTCTTTCAATATCGTATGGGGTCTTCCAAACGTGGTCCCTTTAGTGGGCATAAAGTTTATAAAATGTTGAATAAATTTGAACAATTCGACCGATTTTTTGTGATTAAACGGATATCAGAAAAGCAAGATACATTTAACGCAGTTTCACCTTTTTTAGTTCAGAAGGCTATCGCTGCTACAGTCGGTGAGGTACTGTCTATTAAAAAAATGAGATCTGGTGATTTACTAGTTGAAGTCGATTCTAGAAAACAAGCACAGAGTGTCATGAAACTGAAATCTCTAGCCTCCTTACTCATTTCCGTGAGTCCGCACACATCCTTAAACTTCTCCAAAGGTGTCATAACTTGCGGAGAATTATATAATGTCCCCTTAGAAGAAATAACTTCAGAATTAAAACCTCAAGGAGTGACACATGTTCACCAGATTACCATTCGGCGGGATGGTCAACTCCTTCCAACCAAGCATTATGTACTCACCTTCCATAGCCCGAAGTTACCTGAATTTATATACGCCGGTTATATCAAGTTACCAGTACGTCATTACATCCCAAATCCCTTAAGGTGTTTCCAGTGTCAGCGATTTGGACACTCTAAGGTTAATTGCCGCGGGACTATCGCTTGTGCCCGTTGTGCTGAAAAAGGGCATGATAGCCAGCAGTGTTCGGAACCAGAAAAATGTGTAAACTGTGGTGGAGATCACCCCTCCTACTCTAGAAATTGCACACGCTGGAAACTGGAAAAAGATATCATTACGACCAAAATAAAAGAAAACTTATCATACCCAGAAGCCAGACGAAGAATTCAAATTCAGACACCTACCCCAGGTATTAGCTATGCTTCCGCTGTTCAGAGACCGTTTTGCTCAAATTGCTCCTGTGACAACTGTATAAAGCAAACTCCAAAACCAAAACCTCTTGAAAAGTCATCAGAATATGATTCTGATAAATCTGATAAAAGTATTCCGGAATCTCTTCAACCAGACCTGTCAACATCTAAAAAGGTTCGTAAGAAAAAACCTCAGTCCTCACTGACATTGAAACTTGCAAAACGGGGCCTTTCACATAAAGATCTTTCCATGAAATTACACAAATCGACTTCCCGGAGTTCTGTAGCTTTGGGATTAGCAAAAGATGGTGTAGCCCATAAGGATTTAACGTCCATTTTTGGAGGCACGCCAGCCAGCCCCGATTTTAAATTCCATCCTTCTGAGGATGAAGATGTTCTTTCTATGAGTTGCGAAGATCAGGCAACTCCAACAAATGCTCACTCTTTTTCCACTTCCAAAACTCTCTCTTAATGGGTACCTTCCTCTCTTGGAATTGTCGCGGCATTCGTTCCAAACTTCAGGACATAAAGTCAGTTATTAACAGATTTCATCCGGTTTGTTTTGGTCTTCAAGAGACCTTTTTGAAGTCCAATTCCTTAATCAAATTACGTGGTTACAATTGTGTTCGGAAGGATGCAGACAGTGGAGGTCATAGTTCTGGAGGGGTCTGCATTTTTACTTCCAACCTCTATCCGAGCACACCACTCAATTTACATACTCCTTTGCAGGCTGTGGCTGTGCAGGTCCACACAAGAAGGTTGATTACAGTCTGCTGTATATACTTACCCCCTCATAATGTCATTTGTCAGCAAGATCTTGACAATTTAGTGGACCAACTTCCACCACCTTTTCTGTTACTTGGCGATTTTAATGGGCATAGCAGTATGTGGGGTTCCAAAAGTACGAACTCACGAGGGCGGCAGATCGAGCAGTTTATCTCTAATAACTCTCTCTGCCTGCTCAATAACGATGAGGAAACGTATTTTCACGAGCCCACCCGTAGCTTCCATTGTCTTGATCTGGCCGTATGTTCCCCTGGACTCCTGCCATTGTTGAATTTCACTGTTTTGGGGGAGCTATATAACAGTGACCACTATCCTATCATAGTCAGCCAAAGTGATCGTGGTGATGCTACTACGTGTCCTCCACGTTTCGTATACCAACGGGCAGACTGGGTTCTTTACTCGCAACTAGCACATATCTCGGAAAATGTTGTCAAAATTTCTGACATTTCAGAAGCAGTGAAATGTGTAATTCAAATCATAATGAACGCCGCTGTTGAATCCATCCCGAAAACTATCCCACGCCTCAGAAAGTTTCGTAGACCATGGTGGAATACAGCGTGTCGCGACAGTTACAAGAATCAAAAAAAGCATTGGAACATATTTAGAAGATACCCGACAAGAGAAAATCTAGTCGCTTTTAAAAGAGCTAAAGCCCTTGCTCGTCGCATTCGCCGCTGTAGTCAGAGGGAGTCCTGGATTAATTTTGTTTCTACCATTACATCCTCAACTTCTAGTAAAATTTTATGGAAAAAGGTTAAAGCAGCAAATGGGATTTATCATGAATCCACCATTCCTGTCATAAAAATGGCTAATGTGTGATATTCGAGCCCATTAGAAGCTGCTAACATTCTAGGTCAAGCGTTTGCACAGGTTTCCGCGTCTGATTCTTACAGCTCTTACTTTCTTGCGATTAAGAATCGTGCGGAACGATTACTTCTCCGATTTAATGACCGAAATTGTTTCCCGTACAATGAAGAATTCCGGATGTTTGAACTGGAAACGGCCTTATCTCAAGCGCGCGATACCAGTCCAGGACCCGATGGAATCACATACAGCATGCTTCGTAATTTGAGCAAAACTTCCCTTTCAAATTTGTTGATATTGTTCAACAGAATCTGGAATGAGCAGAAGTATCCAACACAATGGCGTGAAGCTATTGTGATTCCAATCTTGAAACTTGGAAAAGATTCATCCAACCCTCTGAATTACAGACCTATTGCTCTTACAAACTGCTTATGTAAGACCTTTGAGCGCATGGTGAATGCTCGCCTAATTTTTGAACTAGAGAAACAAGGATGTATCTCCCCGTTGCAGAGTGGTTTCCGTAAAGGCCGTTCTACCTTCGACAACCTTGTTTTACTGGAAACCCAAATACGCAATACGTTTGTTAGGAGGAATCACCTTGTTTCCATATTTTTCGATATTGAGAAGGCGTATGACCGGGCCTGGCGCTATGGCATTCTTTCAACAATTTTTAACTTTGGTTTTAGGGGAAATATGCCCATGTTTATAGCTAACTTTTTATCTCATCGAACATTTCGAGTTCGAGTTGGTAATATTTATTCAAATTCTTTTATACAAGCTGAGGGTGTGCCTCAGGGAAGCGTCCTCAGTGTCACGCTTTTTATCCTTCATTTGAGTCAGATCTTGAATCACTTGCCATCAACAGTTCACGCAAGCCTTTATGTTGACGACCTGCAGATTTCCTGTCAGGGTAGCAGCATGAGTATCATTGAGAGACAGTTGCAAACTGCTGTTAATAAGGTTGTAACTTGGTGTAATAATAACGGGCATACAATCTCTCCTGAAAAGTGTAGATGCGTACACTTTTGCCGGAAACGAAACATGCATCCGGATCCTACTATCCAAATACACAATACGCCTATTCCAGTAGTAGATGAAATACGCGTTTTGGGTGTGGTCTTTGATCGCAAGCTAACATTCCTTCCGCATGTTTTGAACCTGCGGAAAAAGTGCGAGAAAACCTTGAATATTTTGAAGGTGCTCTCCAGAACATCTTGGGGTGCCGATAGAACCTCCCTTCTCCGTATTTATCAAGCTGTCATTCTCTCCCGCTTGGATTATGGCTGTATGGTGTATGGTACTGCCCGTGCTTCCGTTTTGAAACGACTAGACACGGTGCACCACTCTGCTTTGCGAGTTTGTTCAGGGGCATTTCGTACTTCACCAGTTGAGAGTTTGTACGTTATTTGTCATCAGCTACCCCTTAGTTTAAGGCGTAAGAAACTGTCCGCTTTCTATTACTTCAGAATTTCGTCTGTGCCAGAGCACCCTGTGTGTCAAATAACATTACCAGTTAGTTACCATAGGTTGTATGATGCTCGTCCATTTCACATCCTCCCATTCAATGAAAGGATCAAAACCTTGCTACGAGATTCGGGCCTTGATAATATTGTTGTGAAATCACCCGATTTATTTTGTTTTTCACCTTGGGATAAACCTCAATTCTCCTTTTTGAATCCCTTCTCAGGATTCAATAAATCTTCAACAACGCCGACAATCTTACAACAGCTGTTTCTACACCATCGCTATCAATATTCTTCCTTTGTCCCAATTTTTACCGATGGCTCAAAATCAGATGGTCATGTTGGCTGTGGAATCGTATTCCCATCCGATACACTGAGCTACCGCCTTCATAATTGTTGCTCCGTATTCACGGCTGAGTTGATGGGTATGGTCTGTGCTCTACAGAAAATTTCAAATTCCACTCAGCGAAAATTCATTATATATACTGATAGCATGAGTGCGTTGAACGCACTTTCTCATTATCATAGTCGGATGCACCCGATAGCTCTGGAAATTTTGTCCACTATACGTCTCTTGCGAAACAGGGATTTTGATATAAACTTTTGTTGGGTCCCAGGTCACATGGGCATTTCTGGAAATGAAATGGCTGATTCGGCGGCAAAATCAGCAACGAATTTCTTGGCTTGGGGACTTCCTTATTGCGATGTCAAAAATGCCTTGGCTAAGCACATCTTCTCTACTTGGCAATTAACGTGGGACCTGCGAACACAAAATAAATTGCATTCCATCAAGCCAACTATTGTACTGTGGTCTGTTCTCCCTATACGCGAGACCGATGTAAAATTGACTCGTCTCCGTATAGGTCATACGCGTTATACGCACCGACATCTCATTTTTGGTGAAATGGCGCCAAGGTGCCCAACATGTCATGTACAGGTTACTGTAAATCATATTTTAATCGAATGCCCTGCTTTTAATCTAAATCGTGTTCGTTTTTTTAAAACATCGTCATTAACCCTCCGAGACTTGGTGGGTGAGAGATACCACCCGAATATTTTTAATTTTTTAAAGTCTATAAACTTTTATACTTGCATTTAGTCGTGTAAATTTTAATTAGTTCTTTTTGGTCATTTGTTTCATCATTAATTTGGCATTCATTCAGAAAAGTGTCTTATGATATTGCTTTTATATTCCACTATTTTTTATATATGAAATTGTATTTTAATCTTGAATTTATAATTTACCATTTGTATGGCGCAGCTTAGCCAAATATGGCTCTTGTGCCATTAAATTCAATTCAATCAATCAACCCCTAGATATTGTCAATACACTTGGACAGACTCTTGCAAAAGTTTCGGCTGTTGAATCTTATAGTTCTGAATTTATAGCAACTAAGAATCACGCGGAACAATTGACTCTGAATTTTCAGACTCGAAAATGTTATCCTTATAACTGCGAATTCAAGATGTTCGAATTAGAAAAAGCTATTTCAATAGCTCATGATACCAGCCCTGGACCAGATGGAATTACATACAGTATGCTTCGTCATTTGAGTTCCATTTCGCTTTCAAATTTATTATATTTGTTTAACAGAATATGGCGGGAAGAAATATTTCCATTCCAGTGGCAAGAAGCTCTGATAATTCCAATTCTGAAACCGGGTAAAGATCCCTCTAACCCTCTTCACTATAGACCGATTGCATTAACCAGTGTCATATGCAAGACACTTGAACGCATGATCAATGCCCGACTAGTTTTTGAATTGGAGAAGCTAGCATGTATTCCGCTCATGCAAAGTGGTTTCCGTAAAGGACGATCCACTATCGATAGTATCATCCATCTGGAGACTCAAATTCGCAACACTTTTGTTCGACGAAATCACCTTGTCTCCATTTTCTTTGACGTAGAAAGGGCATATGATCGCACATGGCGTTTTGGAATACTTCGGAAACTTTTAGACTTGGGCTTTAGGGGAAACCTTCCGATTTTTATAAAAAACTTTTTATCATCTCGTACTTTTCGGGTACGGATGGGGAAATTTTATTCTGATCCTTTTATCCAGGCTGAGGGCGTTCCACAAGGTAGCGTTCTCAGTGTCACACTTTTTATTATGCATTTTAGTGACATATTAAAACAGTTGCCACCATCTATCCAAGGAAATTTGTACGTTGACGATTTACAAATTTCTTGTCAAGGCTGCAATATGAATTTAATTGAACGACAGTTGCAAAATGCTGTTGCAAAATTGGTTACTTGGTGTGATAAAAATGGACACACTCTTTCTGCTGAAAAAAGTCGATGTGTCCATTTTTGCCGAAAGCGAATCATTCATCCTGATCCGTCAATCTTTATTCTAAATGACCCAATTCCTGTCGTCGATAAGGTGAAGTTTCTGGGAGTGTTTTTCGATCGAAAACTCACTTTTCTTCCTCATATTACAGAACTGCGGAAGAGATGCGAGAAATCTCTGAATATACTTAAGGTACTCTCTCGTACTTCTTGGGGTGCAGATCGTACCTCCTTACTTCGTATATACCAGGCCATAATTTTGTCTAGGATTGATTACGGATGCTTAGTATATGACTCTGCTAATTCTGCTACGCTGCGCTTGCTCGATACAGTGCATCATTCTGCCTTGCAAATTAGTTCAGGGGCTTTTCGGACATCACCGATAGAGAGCCTTTATGTCATTTGCCACCAAATACCTTTGTATTTGCGACGGACAAAACTATCATTGCAATATTATTTTCGAACGAAATCTCTTCTCAATCATCCCATTACTCATACGGCCATTCCCGTTACTCTTCAAAGAATATATAACGCTCGACCTTCTCACGTTCTTCCCTTTCGTGAGAGGATTGAACGTGTAATTCTAAACTCTAGTCTCGAAATTCCTGATGTTCTGACAATTGATTGTAACGTATTTTCTCCTTGGGGGACTCCCCAGTTTTCTTTTCTTAACACTTTCTTGGGTTTTAATAAAACTACGACTGATCCAGTGATTTTCCAACAGCTTTTCAGTTCTCATCGCTCCCATTATGCTTCGTATTTTCCAGTATTTACCGATGGTTCAAAGTCAGACGGGCATGTTGGTTGTGGTGTCATCTTTGGTGACGAGATACACAGTTTCCGTCTGCATGCGTCATTCTCGATTCTCTCTGCCGAACTGATGGCAATTTTCTTTGCTTTACAGAGAATTTCACAATGCTCACAATATGAATGTTGTATATATACCGATAGCATGAGTTCGCTGGAAGCACTCCATCATTTTAACTTTCATACGCATCCTATAGCTACTAAAATTTTGGAACTCTTGCAGACTCTCCATCTTCGGGGTTTTAGCATTTTACTCTGCTGGATCCCTGGCCATGTTGGAATTGTAGGGAATGAAGAGTCGGATCACGCTGCTAAAACTGCTTCTTCCCTCTTGCATTGTGAACTCCCATATAGAGATGTTCAAAAATATATTACTAAATACATTCTTTCTCTGTGGCAGATGGCATGGGATCAACAGGTAAACAATAAATTGCATCATATTAAGCCACTGATTGGCTTCTGGCCAGTGTTGCCTATACGAAGGGCAGATGTCATTCTGACTCGCCTACGCATTGGGCATACTCGGTGTACTCATAAGCATTTACTTTTTGGAGAGAATGCCCCAAAGTGCTCCACGTGTCGTACAGACTTAAATGTTAATCACATTTTAACGGAATGTCCGAACTATAATTTTTATCGCACTTCTTACTTTCATTCGCCCCATTTAACTCTTTTAACATTGCTGGGAGAGAAACACCATCAAAATATTTTTAACTTTCTAAAAGCTATCGGCTTTTTAATGAGCATTTAACTTTTCAACCATTGTTTGGAATTTTATCACCTTCTTTTTTTCTTATCTCAACTTACATTTCTATAAAATTTTTATATTTGAATTGATTTTACATCATTTTAAACCATTTGTTTCGTAAATATATTTTAAATACTTTTATCGCGTGTATGGCGCAGTATGGCCAACAATGGCCCTTGTGCCAAAAAAATAAAAACCAACCAACCAACCAACCCAGCGTATAGGTACCAGTTAGTATTATGGAAAGTGCTGAGGCTAGGCAAATCTAGAGCCAGTTACTGCCATCCCTTGTAGGGCACCGTGGTGGGCGATACCGCTGGACCTGAATTCTTTTTATGTCGTATGGGTTCCTCCAAACGCGGTCCCTTCAGTGGGCAAAAATTACCTAAATCTGTTTTTAATTTTGAAACGTTTGATAAATTTTTTGTAATTAAACGGATATCTGATAAAGAAACATTTCATACCATTTCCCCATTTCTTGTAGAAAAGGCACTATCTGCGACCATCGGTGAGGTCAAATCTATTAAGAAAATGCGTTCTGGTGACTTATTAATAGAAACTGATTCCAAAAAACAATCAAACCAACTTCTAAAAATGAAAGCAATTGCACACTTACCTGTAAGTGTGAGTCCTCATTCGTCTCTGAACTTCTCTAAGGGTGTCATAACCTGCGGAGAACTATATAATGTTCCCCTTGAAGAGATATCTGCCGAATTAAACAAGCAAGGTGTGACTCAAGTTCGCCAAATAACAATCCGACGTGATGGGAATCTTCTCCCTACAAAACATTATATACTGACGTTTCACAATCCTAAGTTACCGGAATATATATATGCAGGTTATATTAAACTACCAGTCAGACAATATATACCATATCCACTAAGATGCTTTCAGTGCCAGCGCTTTGGACATTCAAAAGTGAATTGCCGCGGGACACTCAATTGCGCCCGATGTGCTGAAAAAGGGCATGACAGCCAGCAGTGCACGGCACAAGAAAAGTGCGTGAACTGCAGCGGAAACCATCCCTCTTATGATCGAACTTGTCCTCACTGGAAACTGGAAAAACAGGTCACAACTATAAAAGTAAAGGAAAATATAACGTACCCTGAGGCCAGGCGTAGAATTCTATCTCAGACACCTGCACCTGGTGTCAGCTATGCTTCAATATTACAAAAAAACTTCTGCTCAAACTGTAAATGTGAAAATTGCTTGAAACAAACAGTTAAAATTAATCCTCCTGGAAAAAAATCAGATTCCGATTCAGAGCAATCTACAAAAGATGTTCCAGATAGTCATGATATTGAACCATCGATTTCAAAAAAAGCTCCAAAGAAAAAACTAAAGAACTCGCAGGTATTAAAGCTCGCTAAGCGTGGCTTTTCGCAATCTGAACTACCTATAAAATTAAAGAAATCTTCCTCAAGAAATTCAGTCGCCCTTGGGCTGGCGACAAAAGGTATTGTTCACAAAGACATCCATTTTTGGGGACAAAATAAGTAGCCCAGATATAAAATTACATCCCTCAGAAGAGGAAGAGGAACTGGAGATGAGTTGCGAATCTGAGGCAACTCCAACTAATGCATTTCATTATTCTCCTTCCAAAAAACGTTCTTAATGGGTACCTTCCTCTCTTGGAATTGTCGTGGCCTTCGGTCCAAACTCCA
>JAOUZG010037232.1:0-16045 GCA_026289955.1 Argiope argentata
GTGATTATTTCTTTTCAAACTTTGTCAACATATATTCTTTTTTTTTTTCATTTACCGCACCGGGTCAGGGATGGTTGTGCAATCGCTTCAGGAAATAATCTCTACATTTTAAGGGTTCGGATATATTTTCTACCTCACATTTGAAAATATTAATTGCTAGTTAACTTTTCCAAAAATTTCAATAATTGGTTTTGATATTGAATAAGTCTGTGATTTATAGTTTAATCGTTACAGATATTAAGGTTACCATTACATTTGACTAATCTGTATGAAAATTAACATATACTGCAAATAGTGTTCGAATAATTGTAATAAAATATTCAAATATAAATGCCGAAGAAATATTTTATGTTTAATAGGAGGATTTTAAAATCTGGCTCATCTGCTTACTGCAAAATCCCTCAAAGTCAAAAGTTGCTTCAAGGTTGTTGAGCGCTTGGTAGCATATAATATTAAGATGCAATAAAATGAAATAAAATATTTTAATACATTTTACAAGTAAAAATAAATAAACAAGAAAAATTTCAAAATTACTTTACACCATTACTAAAATATTTTAATTATTGAAATTAAATTATATATACTGATGTATAAACAATAACTAATCAGTAGAATCTATGTGAATCATTTATTAAGGAATTTCTCATATTTAATAGTTAATGAAATTAGAATTTGGTTTAAATATAATTGCATAATAGTTTAAGTAAATAACTGAAAGTGCTGAGCTTTATAATTCTCAACTGAAAATAGGAATACTTTCTCTTTTCTGAAATGCTTGTCGAAGTTATTCGAACTTAATAAATTTCTTCTTTCATGAAAGTGTCCACCATCTGAGATGATTACGAAGAAGCAGAATATCTAATTCCATTCTTGGCCTTTCGTACAAAAGAAAATTTCCAATTTCTTTGATATCTGAAAAAATATCACTGTCCCTCTTAGGTAACTATATCCATCAGTTGAAAACTGAATGAAGAAAAAACAAAATTTTATTTTTTAAACAAGTTTATAGGTATATAAAAATTACACTCTTAAATATATATAAATTGCAACGCAGCTGAATAAAAATTCATTCTAGCTATCGTATAATTCAGATTACTAGAAGAAGAACTGCCAAAATTGGTACGTATTTACATCTTAGGTAGTTAGGTATTCTTTACAGAAACGGCTTGAAGTATTTCAAATGAAAACTTAATCAAAATTATAAAGATAGAAATGCATTAATAGATACTTTCCTTTACTAACATTAGAAATTATAGAATAAAAAAAATAATCTCAATTTTTAATGGAATTTTTGTAATGCTTTTGTAAATTGTCACCAAAACACGAGGAAATTTTATTTAACTTTGGATTTCTATCTCCACGGAAACACTTATATTTTTTTAACTATTAGCAAAAAATCAATATCTATAGAGAAGAATCAACGTAAATGTTAAAACAAATTAAATGCTATAGATACTAAGAAGATTTTACCTATCATCACATTTGATTTGCAAGCGGGAAATGTGGTGCTTATTACGGTTGAAAACTTATCACACAACATGTGTCCTGCTCGTGGAATTTCTCTAAAAGAAGAGATGGTTTCATGCTGTTACCATTAACAAAATGCATCTCAAAATTAGAATCACTAAAATTTTCTTCTTAATCAGGCTCAAAAAATAAACTTTTCTAATATATTATATGAAATTGAGTTTGAAGTTGGCATTCTGATATAATAAAACATTTGAAAGAATGCATTTTAAAAACGATATCAAACACAGAAGAAAATATTTATTTGGGCATCTGCAAGGCATTGAAATTAAACAATTAGTTTTTAGATCATTCTAGAATCTAGCATAATTTATTTTACTTTAAATAAAATTTCGAAGATTATTATCTAGCTTCTCTTTAGGAGATTGTTAGATCCATTCAGACTTCAGCTTTCTAATATGCTGCCAGGAAACCTAACAAGGACAGTGTGAATAGCGAAAATATAAAATCTAGCTTTTGAACAGAAGAAACTTTTTTTCTGCCTAAAATTATAACTAAAAAATTATTTGGGCTGTGAACATAACTTTGATAAGGATTTGCATCCAATTCCCCTCCCCTTTTTTCCCCCCCCCCCCCTACTTTTTGCTATTGATAGTTCTTATACTTTACCTTTGCTATTGATTTTACTACTACTTTTTTGCTATTGATTGTTCTTAATAAAAGGTGTTACTTGCTATAATGGTGATGGTTCCATCATAACTTTTTTTGTTGTCTGCCAGAGGACATTATATATGCATTTGCATATGCATTTTTATCTATTTCAATGTTCTTTCAAGAAATGTGCGTCGAAATGAGTAAGATCGAATAATTACTGTCACCCAGAGTCGGCTTTCTTTATAAAGGGGCATTGGCCCAAATTTTTAAATAAAGCAAAAAATTAAATTAAAATTTCTTATATATATTACTATTGCATGTTTATTCAATTATTTTCAATTATTTTCGTTTTGATATTAATTACTTTACAAAAATTAAGAGTTTTTGGCAATTAATTTTTTGATGCTGAATGCAGCAAGTACAATCAAATGTTCGGTATGCATCCGTGACTGAAGATAATTCATTATCAATTTAATTTTAATTCAATAGTCACAGGACTTGCCAAATAATTTGGCAATGTACATAAAATTTTTCATGCAATTAATATATTTAGAAATCATTCATTATAAAAATTATTTAGTATGAACTGCAGTATACTAAATAAATTAGTTATATTTTATTCGAAATCACTTTCATTCGAAATGAAATCTCATAGAAAACCAATTTTCCTAATTAGGATTACATTTTCATCGCTGTAATAAAAATTAACAAAGCTTTTGGAGATAATTTCTAATTTCTTTTTTTCTAAACATTTTGTTATTATTCATTTATTTGCGTTGATTTTAAATGTATTTTCTAAATATACAATAGCTGTATCAACTACAGTCTAAATATACAATAGCTGTATCAACTACAGTCTAAATATACAATAGCTGTATCAACTACAGTCTAAATATACAATAGCTGTATCAACTACAGTTCTAAAAATATCTGTTCTCTAACTTCATCTTCAGCAATTTCGGAATATAATTTTTTTTCTTTTTTGAATTCTTTTTTCAGCAAAAGGCTCTGAAATATTCAATTTGCGTGCTATCTGTTTTGTGTCATCTAAAACCGTGTTAAACTTTGGATTTCAGTTTTAATTTTACTGACCGAACTGAACTAAATCAATCAAGAACAATTGTTTTTACTTCAAAGAGTTTTATCAACTGTGGCTTCGCAACTAGTGTATTAAAAGGTTTTAAGAGTAATATTTAAATAATATTATAATATTTCACATATTTTTGTAAATACAGAAAATAAGCAAAATAAAAGGTGAAATATAAAAAATATTCAGCTGGAAACGGCGTCACATATTAATATATTAAAAGAATACGAGAGGCAAGGCGCTTGAATTGAGTTAGAGTAGTTAGAATTGCTTTAGAGAAATTATTCTAGACTGTTTCAACTTTATATTTCTCTTTTATATTGCTACCGTTCTCGTATGCTTGACCTTGACAATTCATAATATGTAATTCAATCTCGCTTAATCTTTTCATGGGATTTTTGCCCGTCTTTGTCCAGTTGCATCAGTTATTTAAACAGTTACTTCACTAAACCCAAGAGGGACTCATTTATGAATAAACTTTTGACTTCAAAATTTCTGTATTTAATTATAACAGATATTTGTTTCATAAGGGGCTGATTTACACCGCCATTTTAGTTCTTGAGCATGTTAGAAGCCTTCAATCCCGGGACTTAGGCACTTAGAAATCTGCCCCACCCCCAAGATGGCTGTCACGGTTAATTGCAGATATTTTCTGAATTCGAAGAACTCCTTTGCTTTTAATTGATTTTATTGCAGAGTCGATCTGCTCAGAATGACTGGGAATATATTTAACTTTTGATTTTTATAACAGTTAAATACATGTTTACTTATTGGAAAAAGTCAAATTCATTGCGTACCAAAGATATATATAGTATTCTTAGAATATACTCGAATATCATAATGAATATAATTTTTTTTATTTATAGTTGCATTAAAATAACTCTTGAAATATCTTAACACATTCAGTTATTTAGAGAAATATTACAACGTTGAGAAAGTCAAATTCTATATTCGTTAAAGAGGTGATGAGAAATTTTTAAAAAATTGAAGTGAATAAAACACAAAAATTAAGCTACATATAAAGCAACTGAATAATAATATCAAATCTCTTAATGCTGTAGATTTGAATTTTGAAAAGTTATGAATTTCCAAGTATCCCGATAAAGAAAAATTAAAATCCTATGAAGAAAACACAGAAAACTAGTTACACGGTTAGTTCAAAGCAAGCAAATATTATCGAAATCTGGAAAAATTAATAAATAAACTGAGTATTTTTAAATCTCCTTCCTTACTCCCCTCAAAATAGTAAATACTCATCAGATATAAATCATAAAATTTTGGATTTTTACTTATCGAAAATAATGATACCGAGTTTTTATTTAATAGTAAATGAAGAATGTAAGAAACATTCTCGAAGTTCTATAAAATATCGATATCTAATAATAAATCCTCAAAGGAATTTATTTAGGAATACCAAGAAAAAAGAGCCAGTAAGATATCTTAATCAAACTAATACTAACGAAATCCTAAGGAATAATAATTATAATAAAGAATGAAGAAGAAAAACGTGCATTCGCAAATCTCCTTTTTTACCGTCCTTGACAGAGCCGGTCTTCTCTATGAAGGGGCCCTGGTACAAGAAACCAATTGGGGCCTTATATTTTTTTCGAAGTTGAAAAATGTACAAGTACGAAAGCAAATTACTATTGCAGGTTTATTCAATACATGATGCTATTAATTACATTAGGAAAATTACAATTCTTTTGCAATTTCTTTTACAATGTTTTGAATATCAAGTGCATTTAAACGTTATGCACACTTGCAAGACCGAAGACAAATCTTTATTAATTTTAATTTGCTGAAAGCGCCTTCAGCCTTAGTTATGGTAACTGACAATTTAAAGAAACGTTTAAACAATGTTGATACATTTAGAAATAAATCATTATAATTATCAAATAATATATATTGCAATATGTTTATGCCCCTTTATAGCAAATTCGAATCCCATAGCAAAGCAAATATTTGATTACGTTTTCTTAATCATATTTATTATAAAACGGTTCAAAGGTTTTGGAACATTTTTCAAATTCCCATTTTTCTAAAGTCAAATATCAGTGATTAATTTTGAAATACTTTTATCTATCTATCCGAACAATAACAGTATCAGTTATGGTGTTAAAAAATTCTAAATTTTTCAACCAGCTTTTCTATAATTTAGTCTTCTGCTATGTAGAAATATAATTTTTCTTTTTTTCTAATTCGTTTTTTCAGCAAAAAGCGCAGAAAAATTCAAATTATGAGGGATCACTTTTGCTTCGTCTAAAAATGAGCTACATTTTGTTCTTAAAATTTTGATTTCAGTTTTAATTTTATTGGCTAAACCAAAAGCTCTATCAAGATCAATAGTTTTTATTTGAAATAATTTATTCACAGTGCTAATTTTGGAAAATAATGCAAACCGTACTATTAAACATTTAAAAAAATACATTTCTTGTATTGAATCCAATAGACTTTTAGCTTCGAATACCGAGAGCTATATTATTGTTATTTTGATCGATAAGTTCGTCAAATAAATTTCAAGTTTTTTCAAACTGCATACACACTGCCTTGATTTTATTCGTTTTGGATTCTCAATGAGTGGTTTAAGGGTAACGTTTTAATGGTTTAAGAGTAACGTTTAAATGCTTTTGTAAAATTCTCCATCTTTTTTGTAGATGTAAAAAGTAAGTACACTGCTCAAAACAATAAGGGGAGCAAGCAAAAAAATCAAGAAAACCGTGCGAGACAGCCACGTATTGGCATACAATGGGTAGTACACGCGTATCCATGCGCAATACAGAGAAAAAAAACTAAAACAATGTGGAATTAACCTTTAATTCTTTAAAAATATGGAAAAAACATGAAAAGATGATTTAGGGCAACAATTTGGTTACATGTAAACGATAAAAAAAGGTTCTGAATATACATGATGCGAGAGTTTTAATAGGGCGTGTGGTCTCCTCGAACAACTAAGACTGCATGTTTGTCATGAATGCGAGAAGTTATCGATCAGACTTTGGGGAATCTGTTCCATTCCACAAGAAGCGCAATCTCCAAGTCTGGGACAGTCGCAGGCGGCCTTGGTCGCGCAGCAATGCATCGTCCAAGCATGTTCCAAACATGCTCGATTGGATTCAGGTTAGGAGAGCACGCTGGCCATGCAATTGGCAATTGGCTGTATTGTTTCAACTTCAAGCATGTTCTCCACCAGACGAACTCTATGCTGTCGGGTATTATCATCCTGGAAAATAAAGGAATCGCCAATGGCTCCAGCGTAAGGGATGACATGAGATCGCAGTATCTCGTCTGCATACCTGCGGCCCGTCAAAGGGCCATTCCGAATGATATGCAGGTCTGTACGTTCGCCTATGATAATTCCACCCCATATCATCCAACCAGCTCGTCTGTATTGTGACCTTTCACACAAACATGCGGGGTTATTTCGAGTGCCCCTCTCCCGCCATACCAGAACACGTCGAGTGTTGCACTCCAGACTGAATCGGGACTCGTCTGTAAACAGCACTTGGCTCCAATCTTGTTGTTGCCAATCTCGATGTTCGGCAGCCCATCTTCTTCGAGCCGCACGGTGGCGTGGGGTCAACGGAATGCAGACCCTTGGCCTACGTGCATAGAGCACTCCCCCATGAAGCCTATTAAGTACTGTTTGGCTGGACATCCTTTGTCCTGTTGCCAAGAACAACTGTCTTTGCAGCTGAGTAGCATTCTACATTCTGTTTCGACGGCCTGTTAACCGTATATACCGGTCATCAGTTGCTGTAGTGGCGCGTGGCCGACCTTGCCTTGGTCGACGTCTAACATTTCCTGTTTCTTGGAATAGATTCCACTGCCTTGCAACAAAACTTCTGGAGACTCCAACAGCGTCCGCGACACTCCGTTGTGTTTGGCCTGATTCCAGTCGGCCTTTGACACGGCATGCCATGGATTCCGGTAAATCACATTGTTCAGACATTCTCACAAGCTTGTCTCAAAAACAGAAAGGCTGCGCAATCAAATTTCAGAGTTACGGCAATAAAACAGATGTTTCTGCAACATACCGATTTTCCTTTTTCTGGTTTTTGACTCCATGAACTTTGAATTGCATATAAAGTTTTCTTCTTCCGTTTCCTGGCAGGCTGTAATTTATGGATAATTCATTTTATGTTACTTATTGGTAGGCATCTTTGCGTAATTCTGTTAAAACCATGTGCTCCCCTAATTGTTTTGAGCAGTGTAGTATAAACGTTACAATATCCAATAAATAAAACATAATTACTTTTGCAAGCGGCATGATAAATTAATAACTTAAAAGATTGTCATAGGTTAGACACATAAATTGCGCGAGGGTCTGGAGCAATTATTGCAGATTGTACACCTTTATATTTCCCTTTCATGCTGCAATCGTTGTTGTATGTCTGTTCTCTAGAATTCATAATATCTATATCAGGCTCACTTAATATTTCCAATAGAACTTTAGCTAGTTTTAAGCTTTAGCTTTAAGCCTTCTCCAGTCACATCAGTTACTTCAATAAACCTTACAAATGGCTCATGAATATTTAATCATTTCACTTCAAAATTAGTATGCTAATAAAGACTGAAGTTTATTCTATGCTAGAAAAATCAGAAGTAATAACCATTTGGATACTGATTTCTTATTCCATGTTTTTTTTCGGAATGGAATATTGTTACATGCAAAAGAGAGAGAGAGAGTGAGAAAGAGAGAGAATAGCATCTACAATTCTTTGAAATAGTAGTTTAAGCCATTCCATTTTCTTATTTGTTTTAACGATTTATTTTATGAAATAGTCGAAAATAATTCTACACGTTTCTTTGACTCTTTTCAAGCAATAAATGAACAGATCTTCAGTATTCTTTATTTATCTGCAGCATTCTTAGGAAGACTCCTTTGCGTTGACAGGTCTGTTTCTTAACATAAAACATTTGCCAGTTATGCTAGATCATAAGCCTGAATTATCTATATGTTCTTGATCACATTTGTTATTGGCATTACTTTCTGATTCAATCCTATTTGTATAAAAATTTGATTCTTCAAAGATTTTCACAATGGTTTCATAAAGATTATTTATTGCAGGATTGTGTATTTTGTGCGGACCTTCCTTTGCCAGTTAAACCTTGACGTGTTACTTCTGAAATCGAAGTAATTTCATTGTCGGAATTACTCCTCAGACAAGAAAACAGATCTATTGATTACTTTTTGCATTATACATTTTCTTCCGTTTTCTTTTCTGCTAATTATCTTATATCAAACCGAGTCTTGACACCCTGAGGGGCACTGCCTCGGCATGGACGTGATTAGATTTAATAATATTAATAATATTAAAAGAAGTATGAATTATATAAGTAATATAAGCAATTAAATTTGGTAGGAATGGTAATTTACCAGACTTAATGTTGCACACGCATTAAACTATATCTGTAAACGTTTATTTCAAAACCCCTTGGCTTTTCTAGTTAAATTTCGTGCTCGTTCCATTCTGCTATTACCGTCCAGAACATTATTTTAGTTCCTGATCATGTTGGAGCCCCTCAATCGCGCATCCCCGGTGCAAATCCTCCGCTCCCCCCCCCCCAGATGGCTGGTCCTGCTTCCTGAAACCTATCAACATTAAATGTATATCAACTATCAAATTTCGAATGTTAAATGACAGAAGAATACCATGTCGAAATTCTATGGAATTACAAGCGAAGAATGTAAGTAGCATTCTCGAAGTTCTATGAAATATCAATATATAATAATAAATCAAGAATTGAAGTGTGTAAATAGAATAATTTAAACATTTTATATAGTAAAAATATTTAAAAGAATTATCCTAATTAAATAAAAAGGATTGTAAATCATGATTAAACTGTAACTCTACAGGAACCGAAAAATAATGAAGAAACTTTGATAAATATGGATATGATTCAGTTATTTAAAATTCGCTCTATTTAGCAATCTAGTGATGTAACAAGTTTTTGTCAGCTCGTTAATAAAAAACTTATCCGTATTCAAAATTTAGAATTCTTATGAATTAAGTAGTATACTTTTCGCGATTTATTATCCTCTGTGATTAAGTCATTTATTACATATTCATTATTTGACTTCACCCAAGATTTAATAGTGATGATCCTTTAGGGATTTAATGGATTTTCGGAAAAAGCAATTAATCACCGAAGGAAAGATAAATGTTTGTTCTTGTACGTAAGAATAGCGTTAAAAAATATTACGATTCCAAGCTGGCATAGAGCAAGTAAAAAAAATAACAAATAAAATAATAAAACAAGAATTAGAAATCCACTTCAGGCGGGTGATGCGTTTATGATTCCTCTTCTAAGACTTAAATTATGACTTTTTTGTGATTAAACATCTTATTGAAGGAAAAATTGCACTTATTTAGAGAAGCTGACTACTTCTACAGTGGAAATCTATGCTAGTCAAAAGTTTCTATTTCTGTTATATTATGTCTAGGCATGTAAGTGCTTATTGTCGAGCAAACGCACAATGTACAATCTGTGGATATAATACATATTGCATTATGACTAAAATACAAAAATTGGTATATAGAAGCTAATGTATTGAGAGCACAACATCTTCAAATAAATGTTGTTTGAGGTAAGTTTATCTTGAGACCTTGATTACTTGCCGAAAAGGAAATAGTTTAAAATACTTCATAAAAGTTGATTACAAAAACTACTAATCGGAGGAATAATAATATTAAATTTACTGCAAAACTAAAGAAATTTAAGAGATTAAGAGTAGAATCTAGGAATCCAGATTTATTCGGTGAAATTAAACATGCCGCAATAAAAAAAATCATGAAATTTAACTCTATAGGATGAGGATGGAAGTTTTAGATGTAAATTTGCGGCACAATACGACAAAGGAACTAATGCTTCCAAACCTAAAAAAAATGATGTTTAATTACTTAATCAATTCCATTCTTTACAAATATTGTGCATCGATTATCATTATACGTATTTATATAAATCTTTTTTCATTCTTCTGAAAATTTAATTATTTAACTTTTATGTCTTTTAAACGAAATTGTTTTTCACGGACTTATATGATGAACGTCAAATCTACAAAGCTTTGAAATTATTTTGTTTAAGTATTTAATTCCTAATCAGCAAGGTTTCTGATATTTGTGATGTAGTATTTAACTGTAATAGAAACAAAGCAAGCTGCTTTATTTCACCCTCTCCCCTCCATTCAATTAACATTGTTTGTTCAGATATATTTGTCTATGTTTTGAGCTAATTGGATATAATTTCGAAAGTAAGTGACTCTTTAGTTTTTACATATATTCCTTTTATAACTGTATATTAAGATTAATGTTAATTAGCTTTTACTATCGTATTTGTGTTTACTATTCAATTGCACTTGACGAGTTGGAATTGCCATTCCCTCTAGCCAATTTTGTTCCATCGCTTTTTTCTTTCATTCTCCATTTTAAATAGCGGTATAACTTAGAGTGTGGTGGGCAAGTTCAATTGCTTGAACCCTTGCACTACGAAACTAAAAGTTTATAAATGAATTAATTGCTTTTCACTCGAAATTTAAAATTTTATAAATGAATTCTGGAGCCGGAGAACACATCTACATTCCTTCCTTCCTCCTACATATAACAGAAAGGTTTCTGATGTTTGTGCGGTTTTATGTAACTGTAATCGAGACAAAGCAACGTGCTAGTTTTTTTTTCCTCTATACTTCAATTAACATCGTTTGTGAAAAGATATTCGTTTACGCTTGATTCAATTGGATATAATTTCACAGGTTAGTAAATGTTTACTTTTTATTTTTATTCATTTTTAAACTATATGAGCGGGAATTTCTGTGCCCTCTCATCCTTTTTGTTCTATCACTTGGTTATTCCATTCTTCATTTTAAATATTATTTGTAATTTAGGGTGTGGCAGGCAAGGCAAATGGTTTAAACGCTTTTACCTGAAAGCGTAAAATTTATAAATGAATTAATTGCGTATAAATGCGTTTTATGATTCATTTGGAGCTATATTTTGAAAAAAATTCTATTCACATAAGGTTCAACAATTAAAGTAGTTCCAAATGGGAGTGGGACAAAATAACATTATACTAACATTATTACTATTTGGAAACTAATTCAAACTTGCTGCCTTAAAACAAAATCACAAATACGAATTAAATGCATATTAATTTACAGAAATTTGATAACCCAAACTGCATCTGTAGATGCAAAATGTTAAAATACTTTTCAAATGTTTATATTACCTTTTAATTAAAGTTAAATTTTAATTATTTAAAAAAAGACCAATTGCAGTGTTAATAGTAATAATGTATGTAAATATTATCTATCAAAAATAAAACTAAACACATAATATGTTTACGGAATTTGACTATGAATAACTACATTTTCAATGTCATAATTTTAATAATATTAATATTTGTATCCTAGAAAATAACATTGTTGACTGAAACAGAAGATTGGACTTAGAAAACGTTTATATTTGTAATTTAAAAACTTTTTTTCCATACGGACTCAATAGTAAACTAAATGGAGAAGGTTACGGTGATTTAGATAACATTTGCATTCATAATAAATTCAATATCTTAAAAGACTTTCTGGATAAAGAAAACTATTTTAAAAGATTTAAGAGGGGTAAAGGTAGAGGTGGCGATTATAATATTACATAAAAGAATTTCAGAACTACTGTAACTTGTATCTTAATAGTGAGAACATTATTAAAATTAAGAAATATCTATTTGGCTTCAGGAAAAATAAAATTAAATGGTTTATAAATAAAACATTTGGAGATTTAAAGTTTAAAAATTCTTTCTCAAAATTTATATTTTTAGATTTAATCAAATTTAAACTTAATATTGAAAAAAAACCCCGCTTTATTATTCAAAAATAAAACTAAGTTAAATAAAGAGTTCTGGGTGGTGAGATTTTTAGATATTAGCTTCGAAAACCTAAAGTTACCGAAAATTGTACACAGCAATAAAGAAATTTTTACTTTAAAAGATAATGCAATAATTTCTGTAGCTTTTAGTTATTCAGCAACTTTAAGAAAACGAATTTGCAACTATAAGTATTATTGTAAAAACTTAAATAAAATAAGCGAAGCAGATTGTAACTGTGACAAAGAAATTTGTAAAGATTATATAGATACTGACAAAGGACATATTATTACAGGAAATTTAAATATTATCGATTCTAATTCTTTAAGAGATTTAATGGAAAGGGTAAAAAATGTAGACTAAGAGAAAAGGTAAACATTAAAAAAATCCTAATTTCTATTGGACCAGATTTGGATATTTCTATTGCTAAATTATCTAGAAAATATCATTGACCTTCAGAAGGTTTTGGAGAATGGAAGGTAAGAATTTTAGAGGAAATTAAGAAAAAGATTAATACAGGTAATTTCAGATCCAAAGAATGGGGAGGGTTGTATTTATAAATCTTTGAAAGAAGAAATAAAAAAAATTATAAGAGAGGTCTATTATTACAGTGATAGACAAATCGGCTAATAATTTCTGTTTAATTTGTAAATACTTTTATAAAGAACTCTTAATTAAAGTATACAGCTCTAATTAAACTTACATGTGAAAAAAAACCTGGAAAAAGGAATTGGATAAAAGGATGCTAACTTTCGCTAAAAAAACTAAGATAAGAACTTGCTTATTAATCTATTCTTATTTATTTTCAACAGTAAAATTTCATAAAAAACTAATTAAATTTAGACTCGTAACTTGTCGCACCGGAATTCACAATTATTTCATTTTTAAACATTTGAAAATAATTCTAAATAAAATTAAAAATGAGGATAATTGTATAATTAATAGTAATCAAGATATTTTGGACTTTCTTAAAGATAACAATATTAATAAGCTTAATACTTATTATTTTGAAAATTTATACACTAGCTTACCTTAGGAAAAGTTATTAAAAGTCTGTACCTTAATTTATGACGGTTATTTAAATAGAGAAATCATTACAAAAAACAATTGGATAGAGTTTGATATTAAAGAAAACTAAGTATTTAACAGCATTAATTTTTATAAACAACTAAAAATTCCAATGGGTACAGCTTTTTCTAGTACTTTTGCACATATTTTTCTACATTATTACGAGAAGAAAATAATAAAAGACAGTTAAAAAATTTTAAATAACGGTTGCAGATATATAGAAGACCTACTGTTGTTAAACTTGAATAATACTAATATAGTTGTTAATTGTTACCCAAAAGATCTAATTTTAACTGAAACAAGCAATAATCAACTTAAAGCAAACTATTTGGATTAAAATTTCGAAATTTCGAATGGAAACACTTTAATAGATATTTATGACAAAAGGATGATTTTAACTTTAAAATAATTAAACTTAGTAATTACCACTCTAATTTAAACTCTAAAATTTTCAAAAATCTAATATTCTCACAATTTAACAGGATTAAAAAAATCAGTAATAACAAAATTTCTTAGATAGTAACAACAAACAATCTTATTAAAAGCTTAACCACTAACGATTTCCCCAAAAATTATTGCAACGTACAAACTTTAATAAGAAAAAGCTTAACTGATTTTCGAAACTAGTACTTATTATGGCTATATATTTTGACCAAGCTTAGGGATTTAAACGCGGCGAAATTAACATTGGTGAAATTTATTCTGTAGGTGACACGCTTCAAACTTCTGGAGTTCTTCCTAATTTGGTATGTGTTTGGATTTATTTTTCTAATTACTGTGTTTTGTTTGTGTGAGGGTTTGAGTATGTCTTTCTAATTATATTTAGATTAAAAAAATTTTTTTAATTGTTTTACCTATTTGTTTGTGTGCCTTTAATACTGATATATTCTGATTTAGGTGTTACGATCTTTTGTCTGATTTAAACAATTTGTGTAATATATTTAGATTCAAATCTGTTATTATATTTTTGTGATACTAATTTATCTCTAAAACCTTAATTTTCAACGAGGCAACGAGGGGTGAATTTTTGGACAAAATTGTCAGATCCCTCACAGAAAAAATACCTGGTTTGAATCCCTGCCTGAGGGTGATCCTTGAAAAGTCCTCAGGCTGGATTCATTGTATTATTTTTTTTACTTTGATCTTGAATTTTACTTTAAACTTAATTAAATTCATTTGTGTTTTAGAAGTAGCAGCATTAGCACTCTCTAAACACAATGGTATTAAATTTTTTTTTTTTTAATATTTTGGTTCAGGAAATTGGTCTTGGTTTTTTTTCCATATTGTTTACCTTTGATTTCATCGTTACTTTCAACTATTATAATATTTATAACTAAAAATTTAATTTTTTATATCATACTTATCTCCTACTCAAAAATTATTTAGTAGAGTTTTACATCCTGAAAAGCTACAAATATTTTTAAAGTGTATATCCTAAATAATGACAATTCCCCTTATTATAGGAGTTAATTATGCATTATTAAAGTACGACATAATGATTCTTAATAAAACACGAGAGTTAATTATATATTTATTAATTAAAATCAATGATCATGTGCTATCAATTAGGCATTACTAAGAGTTAATATTTATATTATTTAATTTTACAGTCTTATTAGACTGAATATGCCATTTCGAATCATTTATTTAAGGTAGCAACTGTAATAATCCTCAGAATGACTTATTTTTTTAAAGACCTAAAATTCATCACATTTGTTTGCAGTTTATAAAAGTAGCAGAGGCTTTTTTTATTTTGCATAGTATTAGATAGAAATGATAAGCTGCAGTAATTCAGAATAGTAGGTTTTTAAATTTATTTTAGAATTGTATTACATATATGATATGTTTTTTGCGTAGAAGAATGATTCAGAAGATTCTTTTGACATTTTATTATTTTTTCCAGATACATTTAATTTTACATTTCATAAAATGACAATTTTGCTCAATTTAATTAAAGATTAAATTTTTATATCATATATATATATCATATATATTAAATTTTTTATATCATATATATATCATATATATTAAATTTTTTATATCATATATATATCATGTATATTAAATTTTTTATATCATATATATATCATATATATTAAATTTTTTATATCATATATTTATTGTAAAAATATCTAAAAATTTATTTCTTGCTAAAATGTGCGCTGTAATTTGATTAAATATGTTCCTTAAAAATTGCTATTTCAAATTATTTTAATTTAAATTAAATTCAAGTTTGACCACTAACTGTAATATAACTAGAATAAACCCATATCTTCTTTTCATTTATAAAAGGCAATGAATAAAATAAATTTTAGCATCATGTGTGGTTTTAAAAGTTAAAAAATTTTAGCATTTAATAAATACATTTTTTTTTTCATTCAAAATTCAACATTTTTGGATATTTAACATTTTATTAATGATAGTTTTTTTTACTCTACAGATTATTATGTGAAATTGATAATCGAAAAACACTCACAATTAAATTTGATTAAATTTAAATCAGAATTTTATTGATATGTGATACGTTTATTGAATAAATAAAGGATTTAGACGATTTTTTTTTAATTTTTCTCATTTTTTACCACATATTTAATCGTCATTTCATAAAATGAGTATTTGTTAACTTTGAGAGTAAAAAAAAATGCAGATATTATTTATTATTTTGTTGCATGTTAAACTTTGCATAAATATATACCTTAAAGCTGTCTAATTACTGTTCAATCATTTTAATTTAAATTAAATTCCAATTTCCCTAAAGTAATAAAAACTCTAAATTAAAGTCATATTTTCCAGAAATTCATTCGGTATTAATCCCTTTTTAATAGTTAAGTGCAATGATTTAAGTCATTTACTGAAATACATTCAGTAATCTCTCTCTCTCTCTCTCTCTCTCTCTCTCTCTCTCTCTCTCTCTCT
>JAOUZG010037244.1:8132-28185 GCA_026289955.1 Argiope argentata
CTTTACCAACTGTTCGTTTCAGTATCCCAAGAATGCTTACTTTACAATTTCTTTACCAACTGTTCGTTTCTGTATCCCAAGAATGCTTACTTTACAACTTTTTTTACCAACTGTTCCTTTCATTATCCCAAGAATGTTTACTTTATAACTTCTTTTCTTACTGTTCGTTTCAGTATCCCAATTATTTTAAGGTAAACGCTGATAACTGTATTTAATTTAAACTTTCAACGGTTATTTAGAACTTCCGACGACCTACAAGGTATCACTTAATTTTGTTTTCTTTTAATAGACTTGCAAAGTTGGTATATTCATTTAGAATATACCTTGATGGTGTTTAACAAAGTCACACCATTAAAATTCAGAACAACTGATATCATTAAAAACATTACAAAGAATTAAAAATTATTTTTATGCTATAATAACTTCTAAATAATAGCAGAACAGCGTCAAAATTTAAATTAATTTTTAATTAAATAAAATTTTTAAAGAAATCCCTCTTGTGTGCACATTTTCATCCTCCAAATAAATATATGTCCCAAGTTTGGTACCTTATTCTTCTTGTGTACAGCCGACCAACCAGCCACCGCTGAACGTAGCAGTATCGACAGAACATAAGTTTGGTACCTATCGGGTAAGCGATCTGCCACCCCTTACATAATCACACACATACTCATCTATATTATTAGTTGAGATGGAGCATCTATATTATTAGTTGAGTTGAGATGGATAACCGACCTCACATGGGGTCGGTTAAGTGAAGAGTATCTAACATCAATGTTTTATTCACTCACGCATATACGGACTTTTTTCTTTAACACTTCTCAAAGTGAAAAAATGACGTTAAAATGAAAATACAAGTAAAAGGGTGTGAATTTAAATTTTCTGACACAAATCGAAATATATGTATTTAAAAATACACCAAAGAACTGGTGTCATGTTTAAAATAAAATAAAATTCTAAAATTAAACCAAACATGCAAATTGAAATAAAATTATGTCATAAATAAATTTTGTGTTTTTCGTTTTACAACATCGCAATTTTATGTATGGCAGTTAGGAGGGTTTAAAAACATGTTACCGAAACGTCATACAGCTTTTATAAATTGAAAACCAATAAATGGACTTTAAAAATCATATCCTAAATTTTTTATAGAGTTTCCTTTTTTTAGTCAGAATATATTAATGCAAATTTGAAAAAAAAGAGAAACATAAAATAAATGCATTTCAAATTTTTTTGTAATAAACTTTTTCAGAGTGACTTGCCTGCCAGAATCAAAAGAATAGATTGCGTAAATGTCAACGTCGTATTCCGGGTAGCATTCGGCATATTACAAACGTTACTGCCTGCAAAGATTTTGCGAAGGGTAAGCATGACATTCTTTCATAATACATTTAATACCAATTTCATTTCATTTCCATTTTATTACAAACTAGTGACTAGTTGACCTACCTATAGTGACTAGTTGATTCTAGGAGTCTAACGAATAATACACATTTTAATTAAATATTGTTTATCATTAGACATTCTTAACAATATTTAATTAAAATATGTATTATGTGTATTAAGAATGTCTAATGATGCTTTTCAGAACGTTTAGCTCCATCAGAGCCTGGTTAAGAGAGGGGACAGTTGTCCCGGGCCACCACATCAGAAGGGGGGGGGGGGGCAAAATGAATAGAAAATTTATTTTATGTTTCTCCCTTG
Source organism: Argiope argentata (assembly GCA_026289955.1). Classification (NCBI taxonomy): domain Eukaryota; kingdom Metazoa; phylum Arthropoda; class Arachnida; order Araneae; family Araneidae; genus Argiope; species Argiope argentata. The sequence goes on from JAOUZG010037244.1 coordinate 9,837, forward strand.
ATGAACTTCTTCCAAACACAATATCAGTATAGTATGTTGTAGAAATGATGTGGCAATTAAAGGTCAAGGACTTATAGCCACTTAACATAACCATTAGACAAAAGTGACACTCCTGTTCTGGCCATGTTATCTGGCTTCTGAATCTGGAGTCACAATACTCCCCTACCAGTGAGTCGGCAGAGAGACGAACGATTTTATAGCGCCAATTGTTATGGCAAATGTGTGTGAGATGATGTGTGAAGTGTGTCTGACGACTTGTTTAGTTGCTGCTTCAAGTGTGTCTGACGACTTTTGCAGTGGGTAGATGGCGCCTTGATAGATGAACGAAGTTGTATAGTCAGGGATTCCAATGAGGCAATTGAAGGTCGCGATACGAACCCACGACACTAGTGTTAGCAGCCGAGTAACATAACCACAATGCAAAAGTATTGACTTGTGTAGCTTAGATGTCATCTGGTTTATGAAATCAGCGCCGCAGACAATCTAATATAAATCTTGCTTAGCCAGATTTCATTTTTAATTCATTGGTTAAATGTGGTACTTCGAGTTACGATTAAAAGTGTTTTTAATTTTAAATTTAATAACATTTTGAATTAACGAAAAATACAACATACAAGTTCTATGCATGGTTCTTCATAACTGAATTAATGAAGCGGAGTGGGGACTGGGGGGGGGTTCTCAAAGAATTTTTACCCTAAGGTTCCAATTAGGCTCAGTTGAGCCCTGAGATCCACTGCAGGAAAGACCGTTTTTCGATCAGTGCTATAGGATGCTGATCCAAAGCCAAAGGAGTGATCTCCAGGCCTGGCGAGAAACTTGGGGATTATTTGGATATAAAATTTGGTAACTTTGGCTATGAAATCTAAATACATAAAAAACAATGTCCTGATATATATATATATATATATATATATATATATGGCAGACATGTCCACATGATTACGAAAGTACCCACTTAGAAAGGATTTTTCGAAATATCAATTAGTTCGGGAGAAATGAATTAAAACCCCTTAATTTCTATAAAATTAAAACCTGTAATGCTACTTTCCGAGTGAAACACGGCCTTTCGGAACATCGATCGCTGATGCGTCCCGTTTCGCCCTGTAAAACCGCGTTTTTAAAATTGCCATCGTTATGCGTCCGTTCAACTTATACTCAATATCGCAGTGGAATTGGATGGACCTTCTATCGTAAACTACGGAGGTATAATTTATTTTACGAAATATCGACGCAAAAATTAAACATGGATTTTTTTTAAAAAAAAGTCCATTTTGACGGGTTTATTTCTTGAACGGCCTTGTGAAATAGACGGTTAGCTGAAAAAAAACAGAAAATATTTTTCCTGAAAGACAATACGATGCAGTATGCTGCAATACAATTAAAAAAATCGAATTTCTAAAACTGGAATTTTTGGTGAATTTTTTAACGAAGAGGTGAAATTTCGCTTTAATATTTAACTACGCCGAAACTTTTCAAGATAGCATAATCAAACTCTTTTTACATAAAATTGGATCAATTTTTCAAAATCGTGTGAAAGGTTGTAAAATTATGATAAAAAATTGCGCATTTAATTTTTTTGTCAATTATTGATATTTCCCCTTCAACATTACAAATATAATCCATTGATAAATAAAAGTGAAACTAAGCTTTTTTTTATAATTTGGCATTGCTTTGGCACACCCTGATCAATTTTGAAAACAATCCAGCAAAACGTACGCGTCTTATGAATTCCTTCCAAAGTTTTCCACCTCACATACTTCACCTGAAAGTTGGGACACCAGTAATGCTACTACGAAGCCTTTTACCACCAAAGTTATGCAATGGCACTAGACTAAAAGTGACTTGACTTACTAAGTAATAGAAGCTACGATAAATACTGGATGTGCTCGAGGAGAGTTGGTTTTAATACCCCGCACTACTTGTAAATATATTGTACTGTCCTAAAATGGAGATAGATGGCGCTGTCCGCGCTCGACGAAAGAGACGTCGCCATATTGAGTTGGAGGGAAAAAAGATTGGCTTGAGCATGTCTTGACGCGGAACAGAGCTGACTTCAAAAATGTCTAAATCTTGTTTCTAAAATTCATTTTAAATGTTTCTGTTTTTTTTTGTGTTGTCTGTGAATAAATGTTCTTAGTGTTAAAGAGTTTAGTTACTTTAAGCTAAGACATTACAATATAATGTAAATATACTATATGGCACTACTTGTAAAACAAAGAGATGCATTTCTTAGGCTTAAATCATCTGTTGCTCGTATCAGCGGGGGCTTGTCCATGGCAAGTGCCATTAGTCACACACACACACATATCTTAATACATATGTTTATACATTATGTTTTTAAAAATGACCCCACTTATATTTTTCTCTACTGCTAGATTCTGAAATCAAACTTTGATTGCTAGTTTAACAAAATGTCAACAATTTTAAAAGAAATATTCCTTGTATTGAAATCTTCTCAGCATGCAAAAATAAGCCGAATCATCATATGTAGATCATAAACGATAAGAAAGCCCTTCAGAATGAAATATTAGTAATGTCAATGATGATAATTTTATTTCCACTTCAACAACACATCTTCCCCGTGATCTGGGCTTCCCGGGTTCGTGTTCCGGTTCGAGCATGGTTGTTAGTTCTTCCGTGTTCTATCTGAAAGGTGTGTGAATGCACCCCCCCCCCCCAAGTAAAAAGGACTGTGCAAGCGAATGTGATGAGTAAGTAACAAAAGTCGTATTTTTGATCCCAGTTGGCACTACTACAAACAAGAGACGCTGATTAGGCTTAAATTGCCGGCTACCTCAGCGAGCTGGTGCAGCGAGCATAGCAAGTGCCATAAGAAACAGCAACTCCAGCAACGAAATATATTGTAGCGTCAAGTCAAAATGTGTTTTTTAATTAAAAATAATGCGGAAAATATTCTTAAAAAGTTGTTGCTTTTTTTTTTAAAGTGAAATTAACTTTTAAAAAAGGTCCTAAATGCATATTTTCCCTTCCTCTTGATGATATATATTACATGAAAACTTTGATAACCATAAATCAACAATCTGTCCTGTGAAGCGCCAACACGCACTTTTTTATCATGTAAAAACACAATGTTGTTTCAATTTGATGTTTTTGAAGCCTCAAATTGCGTTGGCCACAAATTGGCTATTTATCGCATTTGAGGCATCTATTTTTCGCTTTTAGGGTTATTAGAAAATAATGCAGAAGATTGTCACATTTTTGTGATTTATCGGCAAAGCATCATCAAAACACATAAATTTAATTTGTAATTCAAAATTTTAAGTCAATGTCAACGTTATTTCATTTTTTTTTAAAAAAATTTCTCATGGGAGAACATGAAGCTGTATTGGTTTGAGATTTTTGAAGTCACATAATGAACGAGCAGAAAATTGACGATTTATCGCTTTGGGGTCATGAATTTTCTGCTTTTATGGCTATTAGTTAATACTAAAAATTGTTGTCATATTTGGAGATCTATCACCAACAAAAAGTTACAATTTGGCACGAATGTCCGCCATGTTCCTGATTCTCGATGTATCGACGCATGCGTATTCCGATAATCACATGATTGTTCCAACCTTTTTAAATTGATTAATGACTTAAATTAAATGAGACAAATAATGCCTTAAACATAATAAGGTTCTCAAATTATAGCATGAAATTTAAGACAGCAGATTTCAATTTTTTTTAAAAAAAATATTTCTTATTAATAAGCCATGATGAATTCTACAAGAGAATGTCTAAGTATTTATTAAACTTTGAACTATATACTTCAAATTTAACAACTCTTTATAATTCTGCTATGTTTGTTTAATAGAAAAGAAGGTTTAGAATAAAAAAGTTATTCTATTCCGACTGTTAGTTCATACTCTCGATATAAATATCTTGTTCAAATTTTCAATCATTAATGAAATACTTTCTATTCATCCACTGAAGTGCAAGTAAATTTTCTAAAACTTGTACTGGATGATACTTGATATTAATACATTTTTTCAAATATTAGTTCATTAATTTTTCATTAATTAATTAAAAACTAATTTTATCTCCTTTATAATAGTTCTTTGTAGTAGTTGTGATTGTTAGGTCGGAATAGCCTGGTTGGTAGGGCGTTGCATTCGCATCTCTTGTTCTGCGAGTTCAAACTTATCACAAAGTTCATCAGGTCGAGAGTTACTCCACTGGGGGTTCTGAGTCGAAGATAATCGTTATTCGGGTGCTCAAGGGCCCATACCCTCAGAAACTACTGCAGTATTCCTTCCGTTGGAAAGCGGAGCACGAGGACAATTGTAATTATTTAATAAAAAGGAACTAAAATAAAATTCTTCCTAACTTCTAAATTTTTTTCTAATATTTTAAGTGGTGATTGATTTTTAAAAACTGTTTTTTATATTACTTATTACTTTATTGAAGCATATGTTTAAAAATCTTTTCATTTTTATTTTTCTCAAGGCTCATTTGCATGGAGACCAGAAAGATGCGCTTATTAAGATTTTTCCGCCTGAAATTCTACCTGAAGAGTTCGGGGGAAAGACTAGCAGCTTGAGAGACGCATACAAAGACTGGATAAACGATTTCGAGACATTCGTCCCAACTTTTAAATCTACCTGCGCATTTTATCAAAACTGACAAAGAGATTTCATCACCTTCTAAATGAAAGAGTTTTCTCCTAAATGAAGAATGAAACTTGTGAAGAATGATGCATTTTAGAATTTTACATATTCTAATTATTTCATATACTCAGAAGAAATAGTTTTGTACTTTAGTGTTCATGCTTGAAAATGCATTTTGTGGAGTACAACATTCTTTGTTCAGTAAATAAACAACATTTGTTTTTAATAAAAATTAATATCTGCAGTGAAAAGTGAATAAGCATGACCATAAAAAAAGCAATATATTTCTTTGGATATCATTACATACTGTGTGTTTATTCTGTAAAATTACTGAACAAATGCTCCTGATAATTTGATATGCAATTTCTGACATTCATAAATCATCAAGACTTTCTCAAATTAAGATATTTACTAAAGATTACTTATCATTTTCATCGAGCATGAATTTAATTTAAATTCTAATACTCAAAAGTAGATATTTAATATTGGACATCTTAAAAACAAGGCACATTACATCAACAGTAGTGTGCTAAACTAAATTGTAAAATTGTGTCTCAAAATAGAATATTACATAACAAGTGTGTAAAAATTAAAACGATTTTTTAGTTCAAATTGTATGTTTGTTATAGAAAATCAAATAACTATTAATGTAATAGTTGTAAATGCATATTTCCAATAATTATAGCACAGGATTGAAAGGCAATTTGAGTAATATGGTTGCTTTTATTGAAAATGTGCAAGTTTAAAATCTTTTGAAATGCTCAACCAAATGTACCTAGAATAAATTATATTATATAATTTTATATATGGTGTGCATCTAAATCATTCTTCTATATAAAATAGGCATTGTATATTAAATATAATAATAAAATATAAATTATCCTAATAGCAATTAGAAGTTTGTAAATATATATAATACACTAGCCGCCCTTGGCGACCAGTCGGTTCGCCAGTATTAATGCTCTCTAAAATTTTCATATAATATTTTATGTAGCTGTGCCTCATAACAGGTTTATCACCAAAATATTTTTAAACCAAACAAATTTTGATTATCATATAATTCATTTATAGTATTATTTAGTGTTATTTTCTTCAGATAGATGTTCTGTTCATTGTACTACTCATCTTTCTCTTTCTATCCGTGCAATGATTGTTCGGGAATTGATATTTTACTTAAATGGTGGAGGGAAAGGTCTAAAATTCTACGTTTTTATAGAATAAGGAGATTCAAATTTTCATAAATGTAAACACACTAAACAAATAAAGACACAATTGGTTTTCGAGAGATGCGAAAGTTTAAACACAGCTTAGAAAATGCCGCGCACAGAGGAAATAATATTGAAACACACACATCCTTCTTTTCTTTTCTTTTTTTTTCCTTCCTATCCTTTTTTTCTTCACTAATTTTGTTTCTACAAACCCTATTTTCACTTTGTTATTCTTTTTTTTTCTTCCCTGCCCAGACTTTATTTCAAGCAGGCATAGATTAAATATTCATACAGACTAATAATAAAAGCAACTATTTTCTTTCTTTTTTAAACATCCCATTATCTAGAAATGAAAACCAACTGACTTCGCGCATTTCTTTCTAAACAAATCATAATTTACTACTTCCTGCTATCTCACTCAGTTGGCGTGGGGGAAGGAAATGCAAATTTTTGGCGGGAAAGTAAGAAAAGTGTCGTTTTAACTATTTTCCTCGCAGTTTTTTCATTTTTTCTCTCCATAAGAACCATCCTCGTGTCTTAACGAAAATATTTTTAAAAAATTAGCCGAATCGGTCGAGCCGTTCTCTAGTTTTGCGCTTAGCAACGCATTTCGAGAAACATTTTTATTAATATAGATTTGGTGTTTGAAGCAGATGTGAGTCATGGCCGAAATCAGGGAGAAGAGAGGTTGAGTTTTTAAGTTCTTTTTATTACATTTCGAGAGGCAAGCATTATTAATAAACTGAGCGGCACAAAAACGGAAGGTAAAAAAAGGAGCGAAATATTTTATCACTAGTCTTAATATACCATGAGATTCTAAAAAATCTGACCTGTCGTTTTTGACAGAAATACTCATGCGTATTGACCTTGACAAGAGAAACAGAGAACCTTTAGAAGAATATGTTGCATTAGCAATTTTATCCCTTCACTGGCCAAGAGGAATCGATGACGCAGTATTTTTTTTATATAGATTTAGTTGATTTAATTGAATAGAAAAAGTGGAATGGGACCAGGAAATAAGAGAATATTTTAGAATGACTCATATGGTTAGAATTAAGCTAAATATTAAGAAATCCATTAGGATTAAATTAAATTTTAAATCATTATCATCAGCACACACACACACACACGACGCATTTTCACCAGTTAAATCAAATTAGCATTCTAATGATTATTTCAAAAACTGTATTAATTATGTAATTATAAATTTGGTTATAATTTATGAATTAATAAAATACTGTGGCAGCTCCAAACTCCTTTGCCTATGAAATAAGGAGAATATCCATTTGCTTATTTTCTTAGAAGTCATGAAAATCCCTTAAATAGTTCTAAACAGAATAAAGAAATTAATATTTGTATGCCATAGAATCACTATATTATGTATATAACCCCTTAACTTAAATTACTCGCCTCAAAAATATATATAACAATTGAAATTGCATAGTAACTAATAGAACTTTTTAAAAAGGTATTAATGTCACTCAAATAGTAGAGAAAATTATTTGTATTTTTGAGAATAAAACAAAACAAGATCATAATGAATTACCCATTACAGGAACAACTTGAAACTTACCATTAATATCATGCTTCAAAAATATGTGTACATCCACATTTTGCTTTGTAAACTACTAATAACGTTGTGACGATCTTCGTGTCAAATATCATCTGCGGAGCTATCATGTTGTTTTCTTCTTTCTTTTACTTTCGGGCTAGTTTTATTTTATTGTTTACTAACACAACATTCGTATGAGGTCAACATTTATGCGTAATTGAAAGCTATTTTATCTCAAGAACATCACGTGACCTTAACGGAGCAATGGTAAGTAATAGTTGTTGTTGTTGCATGGTCCCCATTCGTCAGCAGTGCTAGCCCAGGTCCATGATTGGATGGGGAAAGATTGCAGCCTCTGTTAGTCACAAGGACCAGAGCACCTAGAATTAGGTAGAGGATCGACTTAGCTCTTTCACACATATTCGCTTGCAAAGCCCCTTTTTATAGGGAGGGGGCATTCACACATCTCACAGATAGCACACAGAAGAACAATCATGCCCTAACCGGAACTCGAACCCGGGACTCCCAGAACACGAGGAAGACGCGCTACCTCTGTGCCAGAAAGCCGGCTAATGGTAAGTAGTTGTCTCATTGGGACAACTATTTGCCATTGTTCCATTGAGGTCACGTGATCTTCTTGAAATAGGCGTGACCTTCAATTGCGCATAAATGTTAGCCCTGTGAGCCCTTCTTAACTCAAGCTGGCATTAATTGTAGCCAATGGTACAGCTTAAAGCGCCACTGTCCTTGCGTAGGGGTAGCGAGTCTTTTTCGTGATTTGTGCATCCCGGATTCGAATCTTGGTTCCGGCATGGTTGTTCTTCTGTGTTATATCTGTAAGAAGTGTGAATGTACCCCTCTGTAAAAAGGGGCAAGCGAATGTGACGCGTGAGTAGCAGTAGTTGTACTCTTTGCCCTAGTTCATGCTATTACAAAAACAAGATAGGCTGATTAGGCTTAAATCGCTGACTACTTCATCACGGTAGCATAGTCTTTTACACAATATTGTACAACGATATTATATGATATTAAACAATATTACAAATATTGATCAATATCATACAATATTGTACAATATTTGCGTGCTACTATGGAAGCGAGCTTGTCCATGGTAAGTGCCATAAGAAACAACAACAACACAGCTTAAAGTTGAGATGGCTCGAAAGGGAAAAGTAACTCCTTTTGAGGAAAGCAAAATCGTAATGAGACAGCCTAACAACCATGATTCTTTACAAAAGTTATCGCAGGTTATTGGAAAACCATTTTCTACAATATTAACTGTGATCAATCGACATTAAAAACTCAACATTGTAGAAAATATGAAACGAATTATCAGTTTAAAATATTCTCATCGATAAGCAAAAATCTTTGTTCTTAACATTGATTTAAAAAAAATCCGAAACTTAGCGCCCCAAAAGTTAAAGCCGAGCTTCTCAATAAAGGAATTGCAATCTCGGAAAGTACTGTAAGCCGCTGTACACTTAATGATACAAGGTTCCACAGTCGAGTATCTAGAATCAAAAAAGCTTTTTTGTCAGAAGTGAACAGAAAAATGTGTTTGTTATATACTAAAAAAGCATGTTAATACAAAACCCTGATTTTTGGAACAGAGTTATATTTTTACGGTCGAGAACAAATTCCATTGATTAGATGGCAAACAAATGGTGTGGCAAAAACAGAGCTACATTTTGCGATAAAACTGTTTAGTTTAATTATATTAACAACCATTTTTAAAGCAAAATTAGGGTAATTTGAGACGGACCTCGTTTTTGAACCATGGTCATATGAAGAGGACGGCACATGAGCTGGCACCCAATCTCCGAAATTCCGGATCAAAAGAGCGGAGGACGTACTGGACCGCAAGATTTAACAACAGAACCAATTACACGACGGCGTTTAAGTGGAATCAGGTCACTCTACGATAAATTTGAGTGTAACAGTAAAACATTGTTGTTGTTACTTATGGCACTTGCCATATTGGTCAAGCTCCCCCCCCCCCGCTGATACAGCCGCCGATTTAAGCCCAAAGGAGCGGCTTTTGTTTTTTGAGTAGGGCTAACTAGGGCCAAGAGAACGGCTTAGCTACACACTCACCACATCCGCTTGCACAGCCCCTTTTTAAGGAAAGGGGGGCACATTCACACATCTCACAGATAGCACACTGAAGAACAGCCAGGCCCGAACCGGGACTCCCAGAACATGAGGAAGACGCACTACTTTGCGCCAGAAAGCAGGCAATAGTAAAACATGTCAGTGGTAACCTTCTAGTGTGGGGAGGGAGCACTAGACTTGCACATTGCTAACGGAGTTATGGATCATAAAATGTCCATTGACCTTATGAAGATTAATTTAATTTCTGGCACTGCAAAAATGGCTTTACAAAATAACTACTGATTTCAAAAAAGAAACGAACCCACGCTCACAGTTCATTATGATAAACTCTGAGTATTACATAATACTCTCGAGGTACCTAAAAACCTTCGCAATCCCCCGACAAGAATCCTATTGAGCATTTGTGATATATTTTAGAAGAGAAAATCAACATTCGACACTATAAGAATAAATAGCAGCCGAAAACTGCAGTTTTAGTTTAGTTATATTATTGTCCTAGTTTTAAAGCAGTACTAAGGCTATTTCGGGTGGGCTTTCGTAATTTTGAACCGCTGTCAGATGGCGAGGAAGATATCTGAGCTGGCATCCCCTCCCAGTGGGAGGTCATTTAGCCTCGACTTATTTAACGTGCACATTACACCTTTACAAGACGATTCTTTGGAGAAAAAATACCGCCTTGGAAGCATGAGAACAAGACTTTAAAAAAATTGATAGCTTTATTTTCAAATTGAATGAAAGAATAATTAAAGCTAAAGGATAGCCTAGAAAGTATAAAAAAATTATTATTTATCGAACTTCTTGAGCATTTATAGATAGTACGAATAATTTTCAGACAATTTTCTTAGTTATTATTATTTGTTGTTAATACTTTTACAAAAAAAAAAAAAAACTTTTTTATAAAAACGTTCAAAACACACACACAAACCCGTGGTATTTGGAATTTTTGGAATCATGCGATAGATGAATTATTATAAAATAGTAACTTATTCAAAATTCAGCGTACGAATATAATTTTGATTACCACTTCACAAGATAATTTTCTAATACTACTATATTTATATATATAAAAAATTCTGATACCATCTTATATATAATAATCCTATACCATAAACACAAGAATAGTTTTGTTGTCTGGTATAACAATTCTTTTTGAGTGATAATCGGGATAAAGTTTCGTAGCTCGTGAAATGGGTGGTTATACAAAAAAAAAAAAAGTTTGTAGGTGGATTAGCGGTTAAGCTAGGCCGGAACTCCCAATCTTATGGATAGCAGCCGAGTAACATATCCGTTGGGCCTAAAGTGCACTTCAGTCCGAGGGATGTTATCTGGCTTATATGTAGAGCAATCGCCACTAGTTGTTATAAAATTTGCATGCAGCGCCATTTTATGTAAGAATACCTCTACTCACATTCAATAAATAAAATCAACAAGACAAATAAAAGACGATTCAGGAAGATGAAAGAAAATTTATTGAACATAATTATAATTTTTAAACATTTCTTTCACATAGATGAACATACGTAAATAATACAGAAATATAAATCACTTTCATAAGAAATACGAACAATGATATTTCATTTAAAGAAAACATACTATAAATATCAAAAGTAATACAACTCTGGCACAACTATAAATTTGTTCCTGTACAAAAAAATCAAATATATACACATAAATTAATAAATCTAAAAACATTAGACAGATACGACTACACCCAACACCAACACATTGTTTAAATACAAAATTGATCAGTACAATTAAAAATAGTACCGCACAGTCAGCCAAAAAAGACACCAGGTATTATTAATATTTGACATTGTAGGTGATTAGCGAATAGCGCTACGCCCGAACTCCCAATCTTATGGTTGGTAGCCGAGTAACATACCGATCAAGCAAAAGGGACCCTTCAGCTCAAAGGATATTAATTGGCTTATCTAGCAATCACCACAGAGTATCCCCCCAGTGAGTTAGCGAACGATACTTATGTGAAGTGTTGGTGGTGATGTTAACAACTGTCGTATTTAATGAGCTTCTCGGTCTGTGAATCGCCGATAGAGGGCGCCACGACAGTTAAACGAAGCTATGTGCGAAGGTTGCGTTTTATCCAAGGTCGGTCGCCGGGTTACCATTGTAAGTGATTAGCGAATAGCGCTACGCCCGAACTCCCAATCTTATGGTTGGTAGCCGAGTATCATACCGATCAAGCAAAAGGGACCCTTCAGCTCGAAGGATATTAATTGGCTTATATAACAATCACCACAACATCATATTATAAAGAAAGATCAAAAGATCTCCAATTCATTCCCAATTATAAAGGTGAAAGGTTAAAAATAAAAAAATGGGTTACTTTTCAGATAAAACATATCTCCATGCATATCATTAGACAATGAATGACAATATTACAGTTAAGATGAGAGAACAGATGATTCCCCAGGATGAAAACTTTGCAAACATACTAAAATACAACTTTTAAAAATTTGGTGATTTTTTTTTAATGCTGCAACTATTTTTAGCATTTGCAATGCTAAAAAAATAATCTTTTCAATTTTCTGAAACACTATCAATAAGTCCTTAAAACAAAATTATATAAATATTGTTATATAAATAGATATGTTTTATTGTTAATTATACTCCAAGTATTCTATCTTGCCTATGGAGTTAATTGGAATGGAAGTTGCACAAAGCTATTTAAGAATATAACTCCTAATTTTGAACAGTGGTCAGAAGAAGAGGATAACCTTTGAATAAGTTCTCAACTCTCCAAATCTCACAGGAAAAGATATTTGAAATTTAAATATTTGACGCGTGTTTTGGCAAAATTTGGTCCTATATCAGAAATCCCATTGAAGAGCTTAAATACTAATGAATGTGCAAAGGCATCCCAGGAAAAGAAAAAAAATTGTCTTCATTTGAAAGACTTACCACATATAAATGTTACTAGAAACATGTTCCTCTCCCCCCATCATATTAGCTTTAAAAAGTGAGATATTTTCAACAAGACACCCAGTGCTATACCTTACTTTCCTTGGGGAATAAAGCATAGATTATGTTTTGGGTTGAGTAACCCCTATTCTGGGACATACCTCTATCATGTGTATATTAATGACAAATTTCTCAACAATTAATGATTTCTCGATTCTGCCAAGGGCAGATTAATATTTTGAAGTTGAGTATAATGACAGTGAATATTTCTTTTGTAGAGATAGAATCCTCTCCATTCTTAGTTCTGTGTTGTTAACATAATAAGAAAGTCAATGAAAAATCAATGGACTAACATGATATAATAATAAAGTGCCATTAAGTTATACACAATATGATGAGGGAACATATTTTCACTATCAGTATGAGAATGAGAAATTGACGAATAAATAATAGGTTTAACTTTTTATAAAGTTTAGCAACAGTTTGAAGACAGATTATCTTTATTTTGATATTAATATGTACCTCTATGGATGTGATTTTCAGTCTTATTTTTAACTTTACAATGAGAATGTCAATGAAAAGTTAATGAGAAAGTAGTGAGGTAAAATAATGGTTTTGGGTTAAGTTACTTCCATTCAGATAGAACATATTTCAACCATGAGTATGTGGATGGGAATAATTAGTGGCACTCACTGTTCCAAAAATTTTAGTTATGTTTTGGTGTCTACCTCCATTTAGTCCAAAGTGATTTCACATCTTGCCTTTAATCTCAATTATCATGCTTTTGTAAATTAAATTTTAGAGCCGGATGTTATTGGTATACACCCTTCAAAAATTTCTATGCTCTTCTGCAATTTTTACTAGATTAAACACCAAAAGGATCTTTTTTGATTGACCATGCTAGCTGCATTAAGATTTAAAAAAAAAAAAGTTTGTTGGCGCCACAGAGGTTTTTTCACCTCTGCATACACAATGTATATGATTAGTGCCGTACATGCTTCAGACACTATGAGCAAAAATGTACATTCAAAGTACTATTATTTGAGCAAAAAATGTAAAGTCAGTCAAGAGCTAAATTTTCACATTTACTAATGATGCAAAATGCAACACTTGGCATGCATATAAATATTCAGACAAACAATCGTGCAGCGCTAAAAAAGTACATATATAAAAATGCATAAGAAAAAACAACTTATTTTCTAGAACATTATAAAGCTTTACTATAATTCAAAGCTTTTCTATAATTTACTATAATTCATATAAAAGCTTTACTATAATTCAAAAAGAAAAAAAACAGTTTGTTATTGTAATTAAAAAATTTATGCTATTTTGACAATTCCTTTTATTTTAATAATAACATTTCTATGCAGAGAATTCTCAACAAAAATTTCAATATTAATTATTATTGAAAATATAACATAAATATCTTTAAAAATATAAATAATCTTTTATAAAACAAATGATACATCGCTAACAATATTAATTATATTCTATCTGCAAAAATATTTAATAAAACCAATAAAATGCATAAGTAGAAGTACCATTTAAGAAAATAATAATAATTATTATATAGTAATAATTATAGTTAATATAATAATGCAATTAATTTTTCAACTTAATTAATTGATTAAATCAACTTAGTTTGATTTAGCGAAACAAGGATATATTTTAATAAGTCGTCTGAACTAATTCAGAAAGAAAACACAATTACGGGATTTTCCAAAGAAAAGTTAAAAATGATTTATGTTATTTAGTTTCTTCAAATTATCACTTCTTCGGCAATATAAAAAAGTGTTATAAATCTTTCTACAAAGTTTTAGTATTACAAATCTGTCCTTAAATAAATCCTATGAGTTCAAGAAAGGATAATGAAAAGTTCCAAGATGTTATTATTATCACAGCAATTATTTTTCAGAACTTCGATTCTTCCCAGCAAATAAGAATCTTTTTAACAATATGAGTAAATTCTCAATAAAATATAACTATTACTATCTAAAGTATTTTTAAAAACTATTTTTTCAATAAAATCTAGAAGGTTAAGTCAGTTAATAGACATGATGTCAGAAATAATTCTACCTTTTGCTAGACTAAAGGTGATCTGTATTACAAAATAAATAATAAATATCTGGATTAAAACTAAATTCTAAAAATTTTACTCTAAAATTTTGAAATACACTTATATGGCAAAATTTTCTTGAATTTAATTTTATACCTCAAGTACAAAATCTAAAATTAATTTTGTAAAAATTATTTACGATTTTTTAATACATGTAGGTAGATATAAAAATTATCTCAAAACTCTAATAAAATCAAAACTGCAGGGGAATTTTTCTTTTTGAGGTGTTTTAAAGAAAAAAATCTCCGAAATCTCTTACATTTATAATTTTTACAAAATAAAATATTTTTAAAAAATCAAAATTTTTGTTAATAGCATATTTTTTTAATCATCTAATTTAACAGTTAATGTTATTTTTAACCTCATTAAATTAATATGAATATAAATCAATTATTAATATAAATGTTATCCTTTAAACAATAGAAAAAATGAAATCAAAATTTTAATTAAATGCCAGGGAAATTTTGCCAGATAAATTTATTAGTATTCGTAAACCATGACAAAGATACTATTTGTCATGGTTGAATTACAAATTTATCCAAGTATAATATCTATAAATATGAGGAATTAAAAACTAATTTTAGACTATATTAATTATCTTTACTAAGTCATAAGAATTTATTGAAATATACAATACTATAAAAACAAATGCTAATTCAATTATAAATACATTTCAGATCAGTGGTCATTATTTGTTAGACAGTTACTTTCAGCAGATTTTACATGGATTAGAAAACTTATAACTTATTTGACTCAAAAATTTTAAATTTGGCAGAAAAAAAAGAATTATTAATCTAATTACATCCATAGCACCATAATTTAAACAGATTTAAAACTCATTAGAATAATACATTTGGTTTAACATGAAAATTTGACACAGGCACAATATTACAAAAATGTGCGAAACACCATATTTCCATATATACTTACAAAACATAAAGATTTAAATTCAAATAGAAGTTTGAAAGTTAACAAAAAGGAAGACAGTATTTTAAACAGCTTAGAAAACATTTACATCCACTTTTTTTAATAGTGCAATTTATCTAATATACTTTTACACAAGTAATACACATGAAACACTTAAGTTATTCATGCATTTATATATTTAATTTCTAAAATATATACAGCAACATTTAAACACATTTTATATTTTACAATGCACAACATTAGTTAGTGACAAAGAAGAAAGTCTTCTGAATAATCAGTTGTCTTAATAATTTTCATTAAAAATTGTTTAAAAAAACATTTTAAAACATTTTTTTTCTTGACTCCATAATATTAGCTTTAAGCAAATGCATACATAAAGCAAGAATATCTTGAAACAGCATTTTATAAATAATTTAGGCCAGAATATATCAAAATTAAACAAACAACAACAAAAAAAACCTGATGAAACTTAAATTTAATTTCTTTTAATAATAAATAATGTGAATGAAACTTTAATTTAAATAGTATTTTGCATTTATTTATTTCATAAGCTTGCAAGAAATCAGATTAGAGATATTTTCTACCATTTTTTGTAAAAAATATTTTATTAATATTTTTTCATTTAAACTAAAATAGCAATAAGACAACTATTCAACAAATTAATAAATACATTAACAGTTTTATAGATACTTGCTTATGTTAATAGTTTTATATTAACTTATATGCATTAGTTAAAAAATTATTAATAATTTTATACTTTTTTCCTTTTGGATTTTTAACAACAATAAAAAATATGTCTCATATGTATTTAAAACAAATATATATACATAATTTAATAAACATTAAAAAAATTTATAAATATATATATTTTTAAATATTTCATTTAAATAATGTGTAACCAGTTTAAATACAAAATAAATTGTACAAATACAAATATTTCGGTCAAAATTTTAAACAAAAGTGAAAATGATTCTCTATTTAATAACTCATGTTAAACAAAGATTAATATAATGACTTTTTAGGAAAATTACATGATTATACATTTGAGTCACTTTTATGATTTTTACTAAAAATTGAAAAATTATCATCAATAAAAAGAGAAAAATATAAGGTCCACTCAACATTAAAGACAGTTGTAGTTATTTTGTGGACTAAATTGTATAAAAATTGTAATTCCTGACATAGAAAACAAAATATATCTCTACAATATTTCATATTCAAATCAAATAAATATAGGAATAATTTTTTTTTCTGAAAATGACTTTAAATGAGCAGTGTCCATAAACTTTATTTTCATCACAAATTTAATTTAATCAACGAGAAGAAGATTTTTATGTAATTTATCTGACAGACAGCTATAAAAAATGAATTAGGTTATTTCCCCATGAAATATTACAAATAAAACTATTTACTCATGAAAAAAGATTAAAACAATTAAAATAACATATTCTTAGAAAATAAATCTAATAGTCAAAAATTATATATATTCTATTGTTCAGAAAAGAAACTATTTTGTATTGCAACCATTAATACTAAATTATATTTTTCAATATTCCAACATAAAAATTATATATATATATTTAAATATACTATCTGTTTAGGAAGGAAACTAATCTAAACTAAAATGCAGTAATACTAAATAATTTCCAGCATGGACAAATGACATATATAAGCTCATGATAAGCAGATGAAATGCACACCACTTTCATGTAACAAAAATATACACAATCTTAATGACACAAAATACAACTCACTGGTATTTAAATGCAATAAAAAAAAACAATCCATGCATCATCTGGAGCAATAATGTCAGCACAATAAAATGTCCTTATGAAGTTCCTTATCTGATCACATTGAGCATGACACACTTATTTTTGTTCAGCCTACCAAGTAATCTGTCCCCCAGATCTTTGCGTATTTCCATCCAGGCGTAATTGGCGGAGACAGCAACATCTTCGAGAGCTGATTTGCAAGATATCAAAAGGGTCAGACATATTCCATCATGTTCTCCTGCTGGCTGGGCTGAATGTTCCACCGACATAATGCCATGTGGTTTGTGTGGAGGAGGATTTGAGCCAAAAAGAACCTGAAATATAAATTTAAAATTCAGTGTATTGTGGTGATAGTCATATAAGCCAATTAATATCCTTCAAGCTAAAGGGTCCCTTTTGCTCGATCGATATGATACTCGGCTACTAACCATAAGATTGGGTGTTTGGGCTTAGCGCAATTCGCTAATCCACCCTAAAGTATCAAAAAGTTGCAAGAAAATACTTGATAACAGTTGATATTTAGTTGAATTATCATTAAAAATTGATTTTTTTAAAATAAATATTTTGTTTAAAGAGGTATAAAGTTTCATCTATGAAGTATAACAATGTCACTCAGTATACAGAGCTAATCTGACTTTTCTATTATCAATAAATGGAAAATTTTATATATCAATGTAAAAGAATCTTTCTAGGTATACTTTTGAATTCATTATTAATCAAGAATTAATAATTAATCTGAAAATAGATAAGAAATATCCAAAGATTTAAAAAAAGGTGAGTCAGAGGAAATGACAATGGTAAAAATACTTTTCAGATTTTATAACTCACATTCTTGAATTGAACTAAATTCAAGAATGAGTATTAATTAATATTATTAATTACAATAAAGAAAAGGTATGTTAATATACACAATTTTTTTCAACAGCTGTTAGCCTGAAATTCTTGTAAAATAAATCTCAATAGGGAATGTATATATTAAATTGGAATAACTTTACACTTATTTAAATAGAGCATATTCAAATTAGAGAATCTTTAATATAAAAAAAAACAATTCAAATCTGATTAAGTTAAGATTTATCTTCAAAACAAATTTTCATAATTTAAACTATATATATATATATATATATATATAT
>JAOUZG010037244.1:38185-52874 GCA_026289955.1 Argiope argentata
TTAATTATTCTTTCATTCAATTTGAAAATAAAGCTATCAATTTTTTTTAAAGTCTTGTTCTCATGCTTCCAAGGCGGTATTTTTTCTCCAAAGAATCGTCTTGTAAAGGTGTAATGTGCACGTTAAATAAGTCGAGGCTAAATGACCTCCCACTGGGAGGGGATGCCAGCTCAGATATCTTCCTCGTCATCTGACAGCGGTTCAAAATTACGAAAGCCCACCCGAAATAGCCTTAGTACTGCTTTAAAACTAGGACAATAATATAACTAAACTAAAACTGCAGTTTTCGGCTGATATTTATTCTTATAGTGTCGAATGTTGATTTTCGCTTTTAAAATATATCACAAATGCTCAATAGGATTCTTGTCGGGGGATTGCGAAGGTTTTTAGGTACCTCGGGAGTATTATGTAATACTCAGAGTTTATCATTATGAACTGTGAGCGTGGGTTCGTTTCTTTTTTGAAATCAGTAGTTATTTTGTAAAGCCATTTTTGCAGTGCCAGAAATTAAATTAATCTTCATAAGGTCAATGGACATTTTATGATCCATAACTCCGTTAGCAATGTGCAAGTCTAGTGCTCCCCCCCCCACACTAGAAGGTTACCACTGACATGTTTTACTATTGTCGGCTTTTTGGCGCAGAGGTAGCGCGTCTTCCTCGTGTTCTGGGAGTCCCGGTTCGGGCATGGTTGCTCTTCTGTGTACTATCTGTGAGATGTGTGACTGTCTCCCCCCCTGTAAAAATGGGCTTTGCAAGCGAATGTGGTGAGTGTGTAGCTAAGTCGTACTCTTGGCCCTAGTTGGCGCTACTTCAAAAACAAGAGACGCTCCTTTCGGCTTAAATCTGTTGCTGTATCAGCTGGGGGCTTGTTCAATATGGCAAGTGCCAATAGTAACAACAACAATGTGTTACTGTTACACTCAAATTTATTGTAGAGTGACCTGATTCCACCGAAAAACCGTTGTGTAAGGTCTGGTGCACGTTAAATCTGTCGGTCCCGTACGTCCTCAGCTCTTCTAATCCAAAATTTTCGAGATTGGGTGCCAGCTCATGTGTCGTTGCCGTCATCTGAAAACGGTTAAAAATTACGAGGTCCGTCCCAAATTACCCTAATTTTTCTTTAAAAAGGGTTGCTAACCACTTGACATACGAATTTATTTAACTTTCTAATTAGATAACTCATCCTATTTTGGTAATTTATTGTTAAATTGATTTTTTTTTTAAATAATATATGGAGCATTTGGGATACCAAATCGTTTCATATTGATTTTTTCGCATTTAAATACTTAATTCTATGGCTTAGTTGCAGACTTGAAAATGAAAATTCAGTAATTCGATGCGCGTGTCAGACACGTCATTGTATGCGAAGTGGTTAATATAATTAAACTGAATAGATTTATCGTAACATGTAGCTCAGTTTTTGCCGCGCTATTTGTTTGCCATCTAATCAATGGAATGTGTTTTCATCCGTAAAAAATATAGCTGTTCCAAAAGTCAAGGTTTTTATTAACATGCTGTTTAAAGAATAACAAACACATTTTTCTGTTAACTTCTGACAAAAAGCTTTTTTTTTTTTTTTTTTCTAGACACTCGACTGTGGAGCCCTGTATCGTGAAGTGTAGAGCGGCTTACAGTACTTTCCGAGATTGTAATTCCTTTATTGAGAAGTCCGGCTTTAACTCCTTAACAGATTTGCCCGTACGCCGTACGTGCATCGATTTATTGAATTTTGATAGCTATAAGCTAAAAATAAACCACTCATAATGATTATAATTCAATTTGAAAATTACTTCGAATACATAGATAAGTCACGTATTCAATGGACTTCCATTTGAAACAAACTAAGAAAATATTCCTAAAATAGAAGGTGTCATCTTATTAGGCAGCAAAGAAACCAGGTAAGGGGTTAACTTTTGGGGCACTATAAGTTTCGGATTTTTTTAAAAATCAATGTTAAGTAAAGATCTCTGCTTATCAATGAGTATTTTTTGGACGCATATTTCGTATATTTTCTACAGTGTTGAGTTTTTAATATCGATTGATCACAGTTAGCATTGTAGATAATGGTTTTCCAATAACCTGCGATATCTTTTGTAAAGAATCACAGTTGTTAGAGTGCCTCATTACGATTTTGCTTTCAGTAAAAGGAGTTTCTTTTCCCTTTCGAGCCATCTCAACTTCAAGCTGTGTTGTTGTTGTTTCTTATGGCACTTACCATGGACAAACTAGCTGCCCTAGTAGCACGCAAATATTGTACAATATAGTATGGTATTGATCAATATTCGTAATATTGTTTAATATCATATAATATCGTTGTACAATATTGTGTAAAAGACTATGCTACCGTGGTGAGGTAGTCAGCGATTTAAGCCTAATCAACATCTCTTGTTTTTGCAGTAGCGCGAACTAGAGCCATGAATACAACTTTTGCTACTCTCTCGTCACATTCGCTTGCCCCTTTTTTATAGAGGGGTGCATTTACACACCTTACAGATAGAACACAAAAGAACAAACATGCCGGGACCAAGATTCGAACCCGGGACGCGAAAATTACTGGGAAGACACGCTACCCCTATGCAAGGACAGTGGCGCTTTAAGCTGTACCATTGGCAACGATTAATGCCAGCTTGAGTTAAGAAGGGCTCACAGGGCCAATATTTATGCGCAGTTGAAGGCCACGCCTATTTCAGGAAGATCACGTGACTGCAATGGAACAATGGCAAGTAGTTGTCCCAATGAGACAACTGCTTACCATTAGCCGGCTTTCTGGCACTGAGGTAGCGCGTCTTCCTCGTGTTCTGGGCGTCCCGGGTTCGAGTTCCGGCTAGGGTATGATTGTTCTTCTGTGTGCTATCTGTGAGATGTGTGAAAGCTCCCCTCCCTGGGGCTGTGCAAGCTAATGTGCGTGATAGAGCTAAGTCGGTCCTCTGCCTAATTGTAGGTGCTCTGGTCCTTGTGACTAACAGAGGTTGCAACCTTTCCCCATCCAATCATGGACCTGGCCTAGCACTGCTGGCCAATGGAGGCATGCAACAGCAACTACTACTACTTACCATTGCTCCGTTAAGGTCACGTGATATTCTTGAGGTAAAATAGCTTCAATTATGCATAAATGTTGGGATCATGTGAACGCTAATTTAGTAAACAATAAAATAAAACTAGTTCGAAAGTAAAAGGAAGAAGAAAACAACAACGTGATAGCTCCGCAGATGATGTTTGAAGCGAAAATCGTCACAACTTTATTATTAGTTTACAAAGCGAAATGTGGATGTACGCATATTTTTGAAGCTTGAGATTAGTGGTGAGTTTCAAAGTTTTCCTGTAATGAGTAATTCATTATGATCATGTTTTGCTTTATTTTCAAAAGTACAAATAATTTTCTCAAATATTTGAATGGATAGTTTTATGGTCATTTTTATTCACTTTCCAATACAGAAATTAATTTTTATTAAAAACAGATGTTGTTTATTTACTGAACAAAAGAAAATTTCATTTCTCAAAATGCATTTTCAGGCATTTTTAAAATGCATACTCAAGCTCAAAATGCATTCTCAAGCATGAGCAGTAAAGCACAAAACTATTGTTTCTGAGTTTATGAAATAATTAGAATATGAAAAATTCTAAAATGCATAATTCCTCACAAGTTTGATTCTTCATTTAGAAAACCCATTCATTTAGAGAGTGGTGAAATTTCTTTCAGTTTTGATAAAATGAGCAGGTAGATTTGAAAGTTGGGACGAATTTCTCGAAATCGTTTATCCAATCTTTGTATGAGTCTCTCAATTTCTTGGTCTTACCCCCAAATTCTTCAGGTAAAATTTCAGGCGGAAAATTTTTAATGAGCGCATCTTTCTGGTCTCCATGCAAATAAGCCTAAAGAAAAAATAAAAATGAAAATATTTTTCAAAAAATATGCTTATATTAATTAATTAATAATCACATAAATTAAAAAAGTAGAGAAAAAATTTTCTGTTCTGAACTTGTCTTTTCTATTAAATGAACATAGTAAAATCGTGAAGAGTTGTTAAATATGAAATATATCATATTTTAATAAAGGCTTAGAAATTCTCTTATAGAATTTAATATGGTTTAAAAATAAGAAATATTTTTTAATGGGAATATGCTGTCTTAAATGTTATCATTTGAGAACCTTATTATTTTTAAGGTATTGTTTGTTTTATTTAATCTAAGTCATTATCCAATTTAAACAGGTTTGAAACAATCTTTGACTATCAGAATACACATGCGTCGATATATCGAGAATCGGGTATATGGCGGAGATTCGTGCCAAGTTGTAACTTTTTCTCGTGATAAGTCGCCAAATGTGACAACCATCTTTACTGTTATCTTATAACCCTAAAAGCGAAAAACTGATGGTCCAAAAGCGATAGATCCTCAGTTATCGGCCCAGTGTTTTTTCCCCTTAGTTTTTGGTGTTTCAAAAACCTCAAACCAATTAAACATCATGTACTCACATGATAAAATCATTATAACAAAAAAAAAAGGAACAACGTTTTCATTGACTTAAACTTTTAAATCACCAATCAAATTTCTATTTTTAAACGATGTTTTAGGCGATAAATCGAAAAATATGACAACCTTCTGCATTGTTTTCTAATAACCATAAAAGCGATAAATGGATGCGTCAAAAGTGATAAATCGCCAATTTGTTAGCTACGCGCTTTGGGGCTTCAAAAACCTTAAGCCAAAATAACATTAGGTTCTCAGACGATAAAAAAAAGAATGTGTGTGCTTGTTGGCAGTCCACAGGCTCGATAGTTGATTTAAGATTACCAAATTTGTCATGTCGTATATAAAATTAAGAGGAAGGGAAAATACACACCTATGACCTTTTTTTTGAGGTTAAATTCATCTTAAAAGTAAAAGAAAAAACAGCAACTTTTCACTGATTCTGTGCTCATAATTTTTGATTAATTAAAAAAACATTTTGTGTTGGCGCTACAATACATTTTCGTTGTTGAGGTGAAAATCCATTATCATCATTGCTATTATTAATATTTATTTTTGAATGACTTTTCCATTGTTTATCATCTAGATAGGATGATTCGGCTTGTTTTTCCATGTTGAGAAAATTTCAGTATAAAAAATATTTTTTTGTAAAATTTTTGAAATTTTGTTATACGTGCGATTAAAATTTGATTTCCTAATCTAGCAGTGGAGAAAAATATTTCAAGTGTGCTCATTTTTTAAAACTCTATGATATAATTATATGTATAAAGAAGTGTAATCAATATTAAAAATGCAAAGCAAACTGAAAAAAACCCATATAAAACTGCTAAGTGTAATATAAATGTAGGAAGGGTGTCTAGGGGTTGCTAAATTAATTTTGAAAATAGAAAACGAAAGTCTAAACAAGCAATTAATATATTTAGCCAAAACACAAGTTAACACTAAACAAAGATCACAACATTTAACTTATTTACAAAAGAGGAAAGAAAAATATTTTACTAAAAGATAGCAGAGCGTTGTTTCGATTAAAGGTGGGGATACCAATAGCCCTAATTTTAGGTCTAGTGCATCCGTTTAACGCAGAAAAAAATTAAACGAACTACACCCTTTCACATTCCTATGATGACCCCCGAAGAGAGAAGTGCATTACGTAGCATTACGTCAGCAAAGCCGATACTCTGACGTCACTAACAGATGACGTATGAATTGAAATGATTGGTGTCTCCATCTTTTACAATAATTAGGAATTAACAATAAAATCGATATGTAGAGAGTTATATTTTCGAAAACGTTTAAAATTAATTTGTCTTGATTAATTGGAGATTATTTAGAGTTCTTAATACTAATTCCTACATAAATTACATTGCTACCAACATTTTATTTAAAAAAATATTTTGATAAAAAAATCATTTAGATCTTGTTGCACAAATTGTCACAGAATTTCCCCCATTAAGTCGGTAAAGTCAAAGTGGTCGCTTATAGAGAGTGTATGGTGTAGCGCAATCTACTAACCTCAGCGGAAAATAACGATTTCTTTTAACAAGCAGACACGAACACACATACTTAAAACAAACAGCTGTCCAAAAGTAATAATCGGTTGTAACAACAACTACGGCCCACAAAGCGGGACTCACTCAGCAGGAGGAGGGAATCTACATAGCTGTTCACTAAGGTCTCTCAGAACGTCTGCAATTTTACACTGTCTCTTCGATTTAACTGAAACCAACGGTCACTACTACAAGAAAAAGTACTTTCCACATACGACTCAATGCTTCTTCTATAATGAACTCCAGGATTGGGCACACAGGTTAATTCACCAATCACTTCAAGGTCAGTGCTTCGTTGGATTGATCCAACTAATTCCCAATTGCCTCGCTGCACGATTCTATACTACTACTCGACTGTCTTCGGATTAGACTGTTGGCTTTTTATAGTTACTGGAGCAAGGCAAAGGAGGTCATGGAACACTCAAGCATATTTCAGCACCTATTGGCTCAATCTCCAAAAATCTTGAAGATTCTATATAATCTATTTTATAGCCAAATCTATTCCCAAATAATCACCAAGTTTCTCGCCAGGCCTGGAGATCACCGATATGGCTTTGGATCAGCATCCTATACCACTGATCGAAAAACGATCTTTCCTACATTTGATCTCAGGGCCCGACTGGGCCTGATTGGAGCTCTGGTCCAAAAACGCTTTTAGGACCTCCCCAGTCCCCCTCCGCTTCACTACTTCAGTTATGAAGAACCGTGCATAGAACTTGTCTGTTGTATTTTTCGATAATTAATTCAAAATGCTATTTAAACTTAAAACTAAAAACACTTTTAATCTTAACTCGAAGTACCACATTTAACCAATGAATTAAAAATGAAATCTGACTAAGGAAGATTTATATTAGAAAGTCTGTGGCGCTAGCTTCATAAACCAGATAACATCTACGGTACGCAAGTAAATACTTTTTTTGTGGTTATGTTACTCGGCTACTAACACTAGCTTCGTGGGTTTGTATCTAAACCTTCAATTGCCACATTGGAAATCTTGACTACACAACTTCGTTCATCTGTCATGGCATTATCTGCCCACGGTTATAGTCGTCAGACACACTTGACGCAACAACCAAACAAGTCGTCAGACTCACTTGACACATCATCTCACACATACGTTTGCCATGAAACTTGGCGCTATAAAATCGTTCGTCTCTCCTGGGGAATATTGTGGTGCTAGCTTCAGAAGCCAGATCACATCCATCGGACAGGAATGCCACTTTTGTCTAATGGTTATGTTACGTGGCTACAAGTTCTAGTATCGCGGGTTCGGTCCTTGACCTTCAATGGCTAAGGGCTTTCTGCAACACACTGTACTGATATTGTGTTTGAAAAATTTCAATAAAGAAGGAAACGTACAATAAAGTTTATATTCGATTTGGGGGCCTCCTCTGACGTGGGTCCCCGGGTGCCCCCTCCTTAGTCAGGCTCTGATGAAGCTAAACATGTAGAGAAGCAACATTAGAGATTTTAACAATATTTAATTAAAATGCTTATTATCCATTAATCTCCTAGAAGCAACTAGTCGCTAGAGGTGAATAATTTGTATTAAAATTGAAATGCGATGAAATTAGTATTAAATGTATTATGAGGCAATATAATGCTTACCCTTCGCAAAATCTTTGCAGGCAATAACGTTTGTAACATGCCGAATGCTACCCGGAATACGACGTTGACATTTACGCAGTCTATTCTTTTGATTCTGGCGGGCAAGTCATTCTGAAATAGTTTATTACAAAAAAATTTTATTACAAAAGATTTGAAATACATTTATTTTATTTTTCTTTACATTTATCTTATTTTCTTTTGTTTTTCAAATTTACATAAATATATTCTGGTTTTAAAAAAAGGAAAATTTATTTAAAAAAATTAAGATATACGATTTTTAAATTTCATTTATTGATGTCCCATTTTTAAAAGTAATTATGATTTGTTTTGGGAATACGTATTAAATCCTATTACCTGTTATGCATTAAATTGCGATGTAAAACGGAGAGCACAAAACCTATTTATAATATAGTTTTATTGCAATCTGCACGTTTGGTTTAATTTTAGAATTTTATTTTATGCTAAACAGGGACCAGTCTTTGGGTACATTTTTGAATACATATGTTTCTATTTATGTTAGTAAATTGAAATTTACATTCTTTTATTTGTATTTTCATTTTGACGTAATTTTTTCATTTTGAGAAATGTTAAAGAAAAAAGTTTATAGATGCCTAATTGAATTAAACAATGGTGTTGGATACTCTTCACTTAAACAAACTCGCATGGTATATCTCTATCTTATCTTATACCTCATGATATCCGCATGATACATTTCTATCTTATCTTATAACTCATGTTATCCTCAGGATATCTATCTATCTTTTCTTATAACTCATGGTATCCCGCATGGTATATCTCTGTCTGTGTGTGGGGGCTAGACTGTTTGCCCTACAGTTACCAAACTTGAGACATATATTTATTTGGTGGGTGAAAATATGCACACAAGAGCGATTTTATTTTAACCCTTTAAGCGTGTAGCGTTTGCTCCTGTGGGGAGTGTTTCTCGCGATAGTAGGAAGGAGTAAGCGGGCGCGCTGCATTGGAGATATATTCTCTCGCATGTTACAATAAATAAAATCTAAAAAAAGAAAGTAATAACTAAGTAAAGTCATAAATATACAATTAAACTTACATATATTTTCTAATAATTTCGTTGGGTATTATTAGAAAATATAAAAAACATGGAATGTTACAGAGGGCAAATTCACAGTCCGGACACTATATTCTGGTCTCTTTTCTAATCTTCTTACCGTTTTTATTAGACGCATAGCAAAAAACACATCGTCTTGTTGGTTCTCGTTTGCAGGGTGTGGCAGGTATATAGTCTGCAAAGTGCCTTCCTGTAAGACGCAATGGATCATTTTCATCACTTTTTCTTCCCGTTTTTCCCGTCATGTCTGTAGACACTTGATATTTACGTAATATTTCTTCAATGACTGCAGTTCGAAAATCCAACAGTTTTATATTTTTGTTAGTTACCTTGCTCTGTAGAATCGATGAATTGAAAAGACATTGATCAATCATATGCCTGAAAAATTTTTTGTAGTATACTATCATTCTTTTCCGTACTGTCTCATAATAGGATAAATTTTGGTCCGTTCTGTCCACACCTCCCATTGATAAATTGTAATCGATTACAGCCTTTGGCTTTTCAACATCTTTTCCATTACAAGAAACTTTACTCATTTCAATATTGTGGATTGTACTCAATAAATGAACATCTTTTTTATCTTTCCATTTCATTGCAATTAGTTTTCCGCGTTGAAAAGCAATAATGTCACCCTTTCTAAGTTTTGATGATTGCATTTCTTTTGGAACATCTTTGCGGTTCACTTGAACTGTCCCGTACGAGTCAGTTTTGAATGATATAAGTTTATCACAAAGATCTGGTGACATAAAAATTATCGTCTGTAAGGCAGTATCCTTTGTTGAGCAAAGGTTGGATCAAACTTAGAACAATTTGCGATGTTAGGTTTTCCTTCTTGAAGTCTGGGCTTAGAATCATCCCCTTTCCAGTATATAAAATGTAATTCCATATGTAACCTGTGTCTGATTCACAGAGCATATAGAATTTCAATCCAAATCTAGCTCTCTTCAAGGGTATATATTGTTTCCAAGAAAGCCTCCCTTTATGTAACATCAAGCTTTCATCGATGCTAATGTCACGCTCAGGAGTATACAGAGTTCGAAATTTTTCCAAAAGGAAACTGTAAATAGGCCATATTTTTCGAAGTTTCCAGCAAGGATGAGTTTCTTCATCCATAGTTTCATTATTTGAAAAATGCAGAAACTTGCTTATTCAAAGAAAATCTTTGCTCTGACATAACTTCAGCAAAAAAAGGAGTGCTCGAAATTTTCTTCTTTGACCAATACCAGGCTGTCACGGGCTTCAAAACAATACCCTGGAGTAAAAGAAGAGCTAAATAATTCCATATTTCAGGTACAGTCACCGGTTTCCACTTATGCACTCGGGATCTAAATTTCAGTACACTTCTGTTCTTTCGCAAAAATTGTTCTGCATATATATTTGTTTCCTCTACTATAGTTTCTATCAATTCCTCAGTTATGAATAGTTGGAAAAAATCTAAGGAATTATCAATACCTTTTACCTGAAAATTTATTCCAGGCTTTCCATCAAATTGAAAACGTGGTGGAGCTGGAGTTGCACTTGAAACTTTACACCATTGGCGCACCGAATCCAAATTCTTATCCATATCCTCATCTGATTCATAACTGTCAATACTTGCATCGGAATCCGATCCACTTTCGAAATCAGAATAATCTAAAATGTTATCTTCTGAATCAGAATCATTCGCTAGCAACGGTCTTTTCACAGAAAAGCGGCTGGAAACACCGCTACAGCTCGCCATTTTCACCAGAATGCAAAAATCAAACACACCAAAGTCTCCCCAAGAAATTATATTTCACTTTACGGAACTACTATTGCTATCTAGTGACAATTTTTGAAAACATAAGGATATGACGAGATATTTTCGTCAAACACGTTGAAATGCGGACTTTAAAATTGGATGACGAGTAGGACTCGTCAAACACGGGTACGACGTAACACTCCGATGACGAGGTGAGTTCGTCAAGCACACTTAAAGGGTTAAAAATACTTTAATTAGTTAAAAATTAAGTTAAATTTTGAAGTTGTTCTGCTAAAATTTAGAAGTTATTATTGCATAAAAAATCATTTTTAATTCAGTGTAATTTTTTTCTGAAAAAAAAAATTATCTTTTTATGATACCAATTTTTCTGAATTTTGATGGCGTTGTAATAAAGCTACAAAACCATAAAATTATATTCTAAATGAACACACCAACTTTGCAAGGCTATTGAAATAAAATAAAATAAAGTGCAATATTGTCGGTCGTCGAAAGTTCTAAATAACAGTTGAAAGTTTAAATTCAACAGAGTTATAAGCATTCACCTTAAAAGTCTCTCCAAAAAAATGTGAAAGATATCAAGACGATATGATAGTTTAACTCAAACTTTCTCAGTATCTTTGATGTAATGCTTTGAAAGCCTGCAAATATGCATTTCTGAAGTTCGTCAACGTTTTGATAGAAATGAAGCAAACACATATTCTCGATGTAGCTTCAGAAAATGTATTGAAGCGAGCTTTCTAATTCTCTTGGAGAAAGCAAGACAAAGTGTGTTTCATTTCCGTTAAACATCAAATAGCCTTGAGACGCAGCATGACTCAGTATTCCGCATTGTTGAAAGATTATTTCTCTCGCTTGAACTATCTATATAAGCAACCAATATGCAATATTGAGTTAAAATAAAACTGTACGGTCAGGAATAACACAATATTTTTGCTGCGTTTGTATGGAAAAAAAAAGAAAGAAAATAAAAAAAAACATGAACTAAAAAATATCTAATTGGGTGGGAGTTAAGAATGAACTCCGGAAAGGCTTTTCATCCTCCCACGTGTCTCCCTTTAATGGAATGATCATAAAGTAGCATCCTTAGGACACTGAAACAAACAGTAGGTAGAGAAGTTGTAAAGTAGCCTTCTTGGTATACTGAAACGAACAGTATCGTAAGAAGTTGTAAAGTAGCCTTCTTGGTATACTGAAACGAACAGCATTGTAAGAAGTTGTAAATTATCATTCTTGGGATACTGAAACAAAAAGTAGGGAAAGAAGTTGTAAAGTAGCATTTTTGGCTTACTGAAACGAACAGCAGGTAAATAAGTTGTAAAATAAGCATTCTTGGGATACTGAAACGAACAGTTAATAAAGAAGTTGTAAAGTAAACATTCTTGGGATACTGAAACGAACTGTAGGTAAAGAAGTTGTAAAGTAAGCATTCTTGGGATACTGAAACGAACAGTTGGTAAAGAAGTTGTAAAGTAAGCATTCTTGGGATACTGAAACGAACAGTTAATAAAGAAGTTGTAAAGTAAGCATTCTTGGGATACTGAAACGAACAGTAGGTTAAAAAAGTTGTAAAGGAGCATTCTTGTGATTTTGAACAGTAAGTAAGGAAGTTGCAAAGTAGCTTTTTTGGAATACTGAAACGAAAAGTTAGTAAAGAAGTTGCAAAGTAGCATTTTTGGAATACTGAAACGAACTGTAGGTAAAGAAGTTGTAAAGTAAACATTCTTGGGATACTGAAACGAACAATTGGTAAAGAAGTTGTAAAGTAAGCATTCTTGGGATACTGAAACGAAGAGTTAGTAAAGAAGTTGTAACGTAGAATTCTTGGAATACTGAAACGAGCAGTAGGTAAAGAAGTTGTAAAGGAGCATTCTTGTGATGTTGAAACGAACAGTTGGTAAAGAAATGTAAAGTAAGCATTCTTGTGATACTGAAACGAAAAGTTAGTAAAGAAGTTGTAAAGTAGCATTTTTGGAATACTGAAACGAACAGTAGGGAAAGTAGTTGTAAAGTAAACATTTTTGGTACACTGAAACGAAGAGTTAGTAAAGAAGTTGTTAAGTGGCCTTCTTGGTATACTGAAACGAAGAGTTAGTAAAGAAGCTGTAAAGTAGCATTCTTGGGATACTGAAACTATAAATAGGTAAAGAAGTTGTAAAGTAATCTTTCCTACCACTGTCGGACCCAATGTCTTAGCAAATATGCAGAACAGCTGGAAAACTTCGAAGGAAGGAATGGACGAGTTGGACAGGAAACACATTCCATTCACTTGAGTGGCGGGGAAGCTCAGGGCATAATGGGTGATGGCATGGACCGTTTGCAAGACATCGTCGAAACTGCAGGTGGCAGAAGAGAAATTACCTAAAAAGGAACAATTATCTAGTAAAAAAATGAACAAACCTCAAAACTCTTAATATAAGTCAATCATAAAGAATTACTTATTCCAGATGTTCCTAGTGGAAATGTTTGCAGATATTAATACACGAACTAAAAACTAGGCAAAATAAATCCCTTTATTGTATATCATGAGAGAAGCCATCGCCAAATGGTGTGATCCATCCTCAAAGATAAGATCACTAATATGTTAATATTACTGTTATCGTTCCTTCCAGATGAATGGAAATACTGCAGTTTTCCTTCCACGATTCTCAAGGTAATATCCAAGATTGTCAGAAAAATTACATTTTGAAACCAAGTCTTTATTTATTTACATCAGTGGAAGTAATTCAATCTAATTGTACTTTGGTATGAAAAAAATAAACAAATTTAAACCAGGGGCAGTGGTTGTCCCAAGACAAGCCGGTGAACTTCTTGCTTAACAGTTGCGGAATATTAAGCTTTGGTGAGAATTTAGCATTTTTTATTAATTTATCGTGACAACCTTGACGAACTTTTTGGCGATATGAGTAATAGTGTACAAAAATCGAAAAGATAAGTTTTTAGACAAGTTTTTCTCAATTTATTGAAACAAAATTTTTAAATAAAACCTTTAAGTCATTAGGTTTTTGAGTTATCACGTTTGTATATTTCCGGAAGAACACATATATCCACTCCTTTTGGATGTTTACAGTATAGATATCTACAATAGCATGTCTACAATACAGATGGTAAATCTGTGCACTGGATTATATTTATCCAGCTCCCTTGGTTTTATACATATTGTGTTAAATTATATTCGAACAAGCCGACAGACTTAGAATACAGTTTGTTCAAAACTTGACAAGAATTTCCAAATTTTATGTAAAGACCATATAAAAAATTTTAGACATCTGGCTCAAAGCATTTTTTCAACAAACTTGCTCTAAATTGGATAGAAATCTGTAAATTTGATGTTAAGACCGTATAGCAAATTTCAGCCATCTAACTCTAAACGTTTTCCAAAAATGTGTTCTTCGAACTCAACGATGTCTAAAACGTAAAGATTCGTCAAATCTGTTCGAATTTTATGAGAATTACTATTCTTTCTCTATATTAAGTATACGAGGAAGCAAAAAACCAATTATTTATGATGTTTGGCTACGAAAACATACTGTTTCATATATTTGCACATGGACAAGAGAAAAAAGAAAATTGAAGGTTTGATTCTTTATCTTAAGACTATGAATCTGGGATAAAAATTATAAATGGGAAAGACATAGTCATTGAAAACTCATAAATCAGCTAATTCTGAACATTTTAGGTAAAATAGGCATACATTTAAAAACCTAAAATTTGGAAAAAAATCATCGCATTTTTTTTACCAAGTAGAATAAAATTTTTGGAATTTCATTTAAGTTTATGCTACATAGAAGAATGTAAATAATAAACAAGTAACATAAAAAAAATCAAGTAAATTTCTGCTTAGGTCAACAAAGAAATTTTTTAATTTAGTTACTTTTTATAAAATAATTACAATTAATATAAATAATTTATCAAAAAATGATTGATTTTCGCAAGAATTGAACTCGCATTCTTCATCTTCATGCGAAAAATACCGAAATCCCCGCATTTTACTGATCAAGCTACAACTTGTGGATTTTAATTTTCATTATAAATTGCTAAAACATTATAAATTTCATTATAAATTACTTTAATTTTCAATGTAAATCGCTATTCATTATAAATTGCGAAATTTAATTAGTGAATTAAGATTTGAAAAAACTGTATTAACACTAAATGTCATTCACTACAAGTTTTAAAAAGTGTATTTGAACGTGAGTGGATGAATAAAAAGTATTTTGTTAACGATTGAAAA
>JAOUZG010037244.1:67874-83890 GCA_026289955.1 Argiope argentata
TCGGCTTAAATCTGCTGCTGGGTCCAGCAGCGAGCTTGTCCATAGGCAAGTGCCATTAGAAAACAACAACAAAACAACAAAATAAACTAGATTTAGTGGTATAGGAACTTCGCTTTTTAATTCCCCTCTGTCAACTATTTAGATATTAAATAGAATCCCATCTTCAGCTTTCAACAATAAAAGAAAATCACTTGATCCAATATTTGATGAAACAATGAATACGGTTGTGATATCGTTTACAAAAATGAAAATATTCCAATGAAAAAAAAATGCTGTGAAGTTAATTAAAGTTTGAATAAATTAATTTACAGTAACTAGATTGGCATCATACAAACGATAATAATTTTTTGGATTCGTAATGGTATAAAATGCCATTTTGTGTAGAAATATTTTCAGAATTTAATGAGAGAAAACATTAAAATTTAGCTTATTCTTTTAATTAATTAAAAATTTTTAAAAATCGGTTTCAGGTGCGGATTTCTATTTCCCAAAGTGTAACTGGACCCGTAAGTGAAATGAGTTGACCTGTAAAACATGAATGCACACACACACGCAAGCACACACACACACACTTTTATTACAAGTACAGATCGAAATAAACCTGGGATTTTCTTAAATTGCTAAAAGTTAAGAAACGAGGATTTTTTGCAGCTTCATTATGAATTAGAGCAAAATCATAGAACTGGCAAGACAATAACAACAAAATTTTAATTGCAAATTTCAAGTTCTCATGTGAGATCATTATAATTTTTTAAAGTCATTATTTGTCTTAATTGATTTAAATCAATTACCAATTTAAACCGGTTTGAAAATGCAATTCTAGTAAAAGCAGATCAACTTTTTAAAAACGCTTCCGCTTTCAAAGAAGTATACATAATAATAATGCAATACTAGTAAAAGTAGATAAAAAAATATATGCGATTAAAATATTTTAATGAATATTGTCATTTTATGGTCATTTCAGACGCGATTTAGAGATTCAGTTATTCAAAAAACCCTAACGAAGACAACATCATGTTCCCAAATGATAAAAAAATTAATTAAAAGTTGGACTGCCTGAGAAGTTACGCATTGTTTTTATTATTTCATGTTTTTACTATTTCATTTTGAACTCCTAAAATTTTGACAACAAAATTATTTTTTACATGTAAGCTTACAACAATATTGTTCAATTATTTATAATTTATTATTATAGTTAATATGTAGATATTAATCTTCTTATTATAATTATTGTATATTAATGCGATATACTCATATTATAACCGTTTGTCTTCAATAACTACCACGACTAGCTTTTAACATTATTTATTTGAAGACATTCACTAAACATAAACATAAACACATACACAAACAGTTATATAAGATAAGGGACAACATAACGAAACCAATTAAGACATTTACGAAAAACAAAGGACAGTCCTCAATCGAGACGCTCTCTCTATGTTGGCTGGAGGTCGACTGGCTATGATGGCCGAGGTGGATACTGATCTAGGTGGCCCTGATGTTTCCTCTAGGTGACGTTGCCACAGTTCCGTTACATCCTCCCCCTCTGACTTCTTCGTGGCCGTCTCGGCAAGAAGTCAGGTGGCGGAAGTCTTGGCCGTCCTCTTTTTCTAAGAGGAGCTACTGGAGCTACCCGGTCTGATGTTAGGAAGGTAGGAGACAGCACGATGATGTCGTCCAAATATGATAATGCCAGGACATCCTTCAGTCCGGAAAGTACTTTATTTATAAGTCTAGAAAACGTAGCTGGCGCATTACGAAGTCCGAAAGGCATTCGTTTGAATTTATAAATTCCGAAGGGACAAGTAAAAGCAGTTTTGATTTGATCTTCTTCTGCTACATTTACCTGATGATACCCAGATCTTAAGTCAATAGTTGACATGTAAGGGTAGGCTTTGCTTCGTTCAACAAATCATCTATACGTGGCAAAGGATAAGTATCTGGAACGGTGTGGGAGTTTAGCTTGCGATAATCGATGCATAACCGTATTTTACCATTTGGTTTGGTGATCAAGACCACAGGAGAGGCATAAGGGCTTTCACATTCGTCTATAATACTTTTCTCTAGAAGAGAGTCAATTTCTTTTTTCAACAGCTCTTTCTTGCTTGGGTTCATCCGATATGGCGGAACTGAAACGGGAGGACTATTTCCTGTATTGATGTGGTGTTCAATGAATGGCGTAGCTTCTCCCCCTAGCTGAAAATTATTCTCGTATTTTCTCAACAGATCATTGAGTTGTAGTCTTTCATGAGGACTTAGGTTTTGTCTCTCATCATCCCGCAAGTCGCAAGAATTCACTTCTATGCTTTTTACTGGCTCAGGACATTGTGCTTCGAGGTCCACTCCAAATGGATACACCTGCAGAGGGTTGTCATGGAAGAACCAACATCTATTCTTTAGGTCAAGGACGATGCCTGCTTTTTCAAGGAAGTCATATCCAAGGAGGGTTCTATTTCCTTTCGATTTCGGCAGAATCGGAAATTTCGTTACAATGTCTCTTCCTTCAATATTCACGACCACCTCTGATGTGAAGGCTTGAGTTGTTGTGAATTGTCCATCCGCGAGAAACATGGTGATGGTTTTACTTGTCATCGGTACTTGTTTCTCCTGAAATATTTTATAAAGTCTTTCACCAGCAACCGTACAACTTGCACCAGTATCTGCACATACGCGAGCTCTTTGTCCACAAATGGTGATGTCGATATAAGTGATAGTTGTAAGCATATCTACATGCGTAGCAAGCATTTTCAAAGAGTTTGCTTGGAAATCATTTCGTCTGGTAGGCGTTGAACAGTCGGGACATTTTGATTTTATAAATCCTGGTTTACCGCACCCATAGCAAGTCAAAGGAGGACGGTTATCTTGTCTTTGTTGCTTCTCGACTCGATATGGAAAGTTTTTACTAGTCGTTCTTTGTACATCTTCTTTGGTTCTGGAAGGATAAATAAATTTCAGTGGAAAGTTCTGCTTCAAATGGGGTTGATTTTTAATCTTCATATTTTTAACACGAACAGCTTCGTAATCGTCTAATAACTGCACCAGTTCAGATGACGACTTAATTTTTCCCCAACGATCGACGAAGTGCTCTTTGACATCATTACTAACCCTACGTTTCAATTGATCTGTAAGAACAAGGTCTTTCAGCGATTCGTAATCAAAAATTGCAAGGCTCTGAAGCCATTCTTCTAGGTAGTTTCTTAACTCATACGCAAAGTCTTGCCATAAAGTCCCAGTTTGTTTTGTGTGAGTAGTCAGCTTGATTCGGAATGCTTCAGCATTTAACTTAAATCGTTGAAGTAGAATTTTCTTTATATAAGTATAATCTTCTAATTTTTCCTTGGGTTCTCGCAGAATTATTTGCGAAATGTTAATGGGAAGAAGAGGTAGGAGGTGCGTTATGTAGTCTTCTTCTTTCACGCGAACTTTCTCACATTGTCTTTCAAAAATTTGCAAATAGGCTGCAATGTCAGAAGTCTCTGTGAAGTTTGGAAGTAAATGTTGGATTTGTTCACTGGGTACTACATTTAAAGTGGAGGAACCGTTAGAAGGATTTGAGCTAGCAGCTGCAAGATTTACTTTTAATCGTTCCGTTTCAAGTATCAATTCTTGTTCCTTCCTTTTGAATTCTTCTATATCTTTGCTTTCCTTTTCTTTTTGCTGCCTAGTGTCGACAATAGTTTCTAAAAGAGTTTTGGTGAAAGTCTCGTCATAAGACGTGGATTTGATTATTAGATCTCGCAAATCAACAACACGCATAGAATCATTTGCTGTTAGACCTAATTCGTACGCGAGTGTTCTTAGATCCTCTTTCTTTGCTTTTACAAGGTAAGCCATCTTGGA
This sequence comes from Argiope argentata, assembly GCA_026289955.1. Taxonomy (NCBI): domain Eukaryota; kingdom Metazoa; phylum Arthropoda; class Arachnida; order Araneae; family Araneidae; genus Argiope; species Argiope argentata. Next base: position 71,718 of record JAOUZG010037244.1, read on the forward strand.
ATGAGGGGTCAGAGGGGAGGATAAATTGGCTTGATAATTACGGAAATTTGATATAAAATGTCTTAAAACTATTTACATTCACATACAAGGAATATGCATTAAAACTAAAATAAGAAAACTTTTGGCGAGTTCTAACAATGTCCAGCACAAAATTAATATCTAATCATATACAAAAACAGATGCACATCAAGAACAAGAACAAAATTTCAACACTTTTGGTTATATACTTTTGTCGTAACATACAATTATAAAAATTTTACTACATTATGTTCTTTAACTTTAAACAAAAGTGATAGAGAAAATTGAATGTATTTTCAATTGAAACTTTAACAAGTAAAATTTAATACACAAAATAGAATCAATGTTTGAAAAGAAAAGAAAAAAAATTATTGTAGTTGAATTTCAATGTGGATCACATAAAAATGTTTAGTTTCATAGTTTAAAATGAATATCAATTGTATCTTGAAACAGATTGAGATAATACTTATAAACAAAATTAATTAATATCAAAAGTGGTACAATAGCAATTTAAATTGAAAGTGCTTAGACAATCAAATTCTTAACTTAATACTCATCAAAATAATATTGCTTGTAAATTTTCGTTACAACCAGGAAATTGTTAATAACACATTTACTAAAATATCGTTTACTAGAAATGATAACGCAAAACATGTACTATTCTTTTTTTTATAAATTTTAAAAGAATTCTCGAAGTATTGTGCAAAATCAAAACAGAAACAAATATTCATTTAGGCAAAAAAAAAAATTGTTTGCGATTATATGAAACAGAGTAGAGTTCTCAAAAGGATTTCTGGCGTTATTAACCAATAAAGATAATAAAACAATTTTCACAGACAGCATGAGTCATATTTATTCATGAGCATATTCAAAAGTAGCAAAACAAAATAAAATAAAAACGGCAGTCTCAGTCATAAAATGTGACGCCAGCCACGACCTTCGTAGTCGTGCGCCAGCACATCAGCGTCTACGATTTTATTTATTTATTTATTTATTTATTTTTACTGAGAGGAGGGGGAAAACAATTTCCGTTCTGAGAGCGAGAATCGAAACTCACATATTTAAATGTATCAATTTGTTCAACATATATCATATAAAATAGACACTTAGTGAAAACTGTGGAGGATGTAATAATAAATTCAAAATACACACAAACAACAACAAAAAAATCAAATTTACAACTCTTGATTAAGAAAGCCGTTGCTTTTTCTAAAATGATTTATGTAAATTATAATTACTTTTACTGTAATACGTGAAAAGTATTTAAGAATCAAAATAAACAATAACATAAAAGATACTTATCAAATTCTTTTTGCGATGATTAGCGGTATGCTAGCAGCATACGACAATAGTCCAGAACATGGGAATCACTTTGACCGGTAGTCAATTTGAAAACAAAAATTAGCCGATATGCTAGCAGCACACGACAATATTCCAGAATATGGGAATCACTTTGACCGGTAGTCAATCTGAAAACAAAAATGAGCCGATCTCCAGCAACTAAACTTAAACTCGGGGTATAAGCTTTTTAAAATCCAAATTGGGATTCCTAACATATTCCACTGGTCCAAAACGTTGGGCGTCAGAAATTATATAACCGTTTGTCTTCAATAACTACCACGACTAGCTTTTAACATTATTTATTTGAAGACATTCACTAAACATAAACATAAACACATACACAAACAGTTATATAACATAAGGGACAATATAACGAAACCAATTAAGACATTTACGAAAAACAAAGGACAGTCCTCAATCGAGACGCTCTCTCTAAGTTGGCTGGAGGTCGACTGGCTATGATGGCCGAGGTGGATACTGATCTAGGTGGCGCTGATGTTTCCTCTAGGTGACGTTGCCACAGTTCCGTTACAATATTAAATACTGTAGTTCATTCCAAATCAAATTAAAATAATGAATTAATTAATAAATTAAGTTCATAGATAATATTGTATATTACAAACCTGTATGAAATTTTAGAGGTCTAGTCCATCAAGAATTGAGTCGAAACTGACTGCAATGCTTTTTTAGAAACATGTATCAAGTCAATGGAAACGAAACCTTGTAATCAAAAGGAGAAAGCGATACCAAGAGCAAACTCAAATAATCTAATTCAACACAAAAATAAATCACGAAAACTTCGCGATAAGAAGTTATTGTAATTGAATGTTTTAGAGATAAGAAATGCTTCGGCTGATTAAAACGTTTTAAAATTGATAAATCTTAGGACGTTGCTCTTTCGAAGATGGCAGAAAGACCAGAAGTTTCTTATGACAAAATTGAAACGAAAATAGTTAAATTATTAACTATTTTTAAAAAAACTTAATTTCGGCAGTATTTGGTATTAATGAACATACTTGCATAACTTTTGACTTAAATGGATTTAAAAAACATTGGAATAATATTTTTTTAATTCAAATTTGTAGACCTAGTAATCAGAGAATAAATAACATATTAAAATATTTTTGAATAAATTAAAATTACTCAGAATACAAGTGGAAAACATTTTAAAATTTAGTTTCCCTTATGTTGTAACGTAAATGTTATAACTTTTTCCTAAACTGTTCTTATTTGAAAAAAAAAAAAAAAATGTAATAATTTCTCTCATATTTCAATATTTTCAAATATTTAGCGTCTTTTTTATAAGCCATTTCCAGGACTTTATTAACTTCAGCTTAAAGAATAAAATTTGATTTCACTTGATTTTTTTTCTTCCCATTTTTATCAAATTATGAATATTTTATCGCACCGGTTTTTACAATTTTCTTATTTTATAAACATGCTAATGAACCTTTTCTTTTAACCTCGACAAAATGAGGTCTTTTAGCTTTCTTTTAACTTCACAATCTATACAATTTTGCTATTTTTACTGCATGTATACATAGCTTAAGCAAGGTATTATAATTTAAAAAATCAAACTTGACAAAGTTCTATATTTCATTGAATTCGAAAATCAATTTTTAAAAAATGCTTTTCTGACAAAGATAACCCATTGAACTAGAATAATGAAATATGGTATAAAGTCTTAATAAGAAATTTGTAAATTTTTCTCAAAGTTAAGACAAAATCCATATAGAGGAAAATTGTCTGTCCAATTTTGTGAATATAAGTTCAAACAATAATCATAAAACTAAGGTGACTGGTTCGATAAAATTCGGTATACATATTTAACATCTATATTGTTATTAAAAGAATATAAATCATGTATGTATATAAATTATTTATCAGTTTTGCATTTTGGTTAGTAAATTTTTTTTGTCAGTTTAATATATTGTTTCACATTATGCATATAATTATTAAAAATATAAATAATTTTTTTTTAACATTTTCCTAGTTACCATTAATATTAACAAATAATACTATAATATTATCATTTCAAAAATAGAACTTTGATAAAATTTAGTCTTAGAAGTGCCAAATTATTTCTTGTGTAATTAGTAATTAATAAACTTGATGATGAGTTAAAATGAAAATTGTACTATAAAATAAACATTTATATTTAAATAAAGTATTTAAAAAAATTACAGTAATTTTTTGAAAAAAATCTGTAATTATAGGGTTATATTTTCGGAACATTTTTCTTCGTATTTTTTAATCTATGTTTTCGATTTTTCTTGCTGAGCAGTGTAATTCAATATGTTTTTCAATTAGCTGCTTGATTTGAAATTCAACTATGCAAACAAACTTTGTATAGAGTATATAAATTGTACTTAAAAGACTTGGCATTTTTTTTTCTCTTTTGTTCACAATTAACTAAAGATTAAATGTTTATATATTAAGATACTACATTTCAATTATTTAAATATCTTATTAGATAAACTTATCATAATATTTGTAACTTAAAAATTGATACACAGAGATTAAATTAATATAAAATATCTGACATAAGAAGTTAGGAGAGAAGGGTTAAATTTGATTTTATTTTGTATGATTTGATTGAATACGTTAGAAGAAATTTGAAAGAACTTCATTTGCGTGAAACTTGATTTTCAGTTAAAATATAGTAAGACAAATCAAAATATAATTCAAAATTTTATATAATTGGAATGGAAAGAAATACGACATTGTTTTCCTATCTTTGATTAGTGAATTTGAATAAAATACATGGTGGGGAAAGAAAATGAAAAAATTAACATAAGAGACAAAATGAAGCAATCTTTATTTTTGACAGTGACATAACAATTTACACTTGCAGCAAACAAAAAATGCTAACAATAATATATTGTTAAAACTTAATATCATATTTTCGAATAAGACCATCTCTCGATCCAGTAAAAATTGAAGTACCATTATAAGCCATACAGTACACAGGATCAAAACCAGGACCAGTTAATTGTATACATTTATCACTTAGAAAAGCAATATAATTACTAGTTCCATCACCTAGAAAGTAAACAGTCTTCATGTAAATAAAAATAGAAATAAACAAACAGCAATATTTGTGAATTCAAAATAATATAATTCAAAATTTATGTATTACCTCTTCCACAAAATACTCCATTTTTAACAGGAATTAAGCATAAAACAGGAGAAGTTGATTCTTCCCAAATAGTAACAGGTTGTCTGCAACAAATATTTATAATTATTAATACAGAAAAATGATCTAATATGCTATAAAATTCTGTTTGGAAAAAATATTTTTAAAAATACAAAAGGGGATGTTATTTGAATATATAATTCCTGATTTCCTTTAAATAAATAAAAAAAACATTTAAAAGATTTTTTTATTTCATTTAACCAACATTCAATAATTTCCTGATTTGATAGTTTAAATAAAAACAATTTAAAGCTTTTTAATAAATTATTAATATCTTAAATTTTTATTTATTTTTACATATTGTTATACTAATATACAGATTAAATTAAAGTAATACTTTTTTATTAAACATTATTATTGCCTCTTAATTTTTGATCGATTTACAATTTTTATTTCTTCAAATCCAACCATGACACTCTAAAATAAATATATATTCAATTTGAAATTTTTTTAAATTTACAGCAAGGACTACCAAATAAATACTATGGTAAATTTTTTATAGTTTTTTTTTTCAGTCAGGACTGAAAATTGGTGTAAAAGTTTAATTTAAATGAAACAAGTTTCAGTTTAATCAGTAAGTACAATCAGTATTAGAAAAATACCATTCTTCTTAAAAATGCCAGATTTAATATTTCCACTTTCCCATAAAACTTGAAAAATTAATTTTTTATTATAAGTCTTAATTAAAATGGTCTAATTTTAAATTTTTGTAAAAAAATCATTTTAAAAATTTATAATTACAGAAATAAAATAAAATTTTTCATTTTTTTTTCATAAACCATACAAATAAAAAGCTTAACTAACATTTATATTATTTTGATTTCCATCAAATATTGAAAAATTGACAACTATTCAACAAAAATAAAATGTTACCGTGCTCGCAGATCAAAAAGCCACACTTTGCCATCCTGAGTACCAAAAGCAACCGAAGTAGAAGAAATAAAGCAACAACAGTTCACAGCTGACTCACATTGGTGTTTAAATATCTGTATAAACAACATAACAAGTGAGAAAATTCTTTGAAAATGATTTATAATTTTAGTTTTACAAGTATGTAAATATATTTAATGTAAGAATTTCATCTGTGGTAATTTATCAGTTGATAAATATAAGTAAAATAATCTGAATATATATATATTTTAGATTTAAAAATTAGAATTTGGGGACAATGAAATATGTTTACAGTTACAATGAACAATTTTCTAAAAATTCTGGTTATATAAATATATAGGCATTTTAGTCTTTCATTATAATGTCGAAGATTAATCAAAAATGTATTTTGTATTTAAATTTTTAAATGGAAATTAAAAAATTTTTATCAATTTTTTTTCTTCCAAGCAAAATTGTTAAGTATTCTATTAATACATTTTTAAATTATTCAAAATTTGTTTAAGAACAAGACAAAAAATGATAATGCTCCAGACATAAGGACCTGTGTAACAATATAATTTCAATTATTAATTTTAATGTAGAACATATAATAAACCGATATACATATCTTAATTTCTGTACTTTTAGTGGCAAATAAAAAGCAGCTTTTGATTATTATAAAAATATATTCTCATTAGAAAACTGAACTATCAATAACCTTTTTTAGATATATTGAATTTCTAGGAGGCTGATATTTTTTAAAGATCCAGGTAAAATATGGCAATGTTGAGCATATAGTTTACTGAAATTTTTCTTTGATTTACAGGATTTATACTTTACACTTTAATAGGAAATATGCATTACAATAGAAGAGTTATAGAAACAGATTTAATAGACTTATCTTTATTCCTAGACATTTGTATTTACATCATCTTAAAAATTTAGCTTCATAAATATACCATTGCTGGACTGTTGAAATTTTAAAATTACAAGCTAGAAATTACTAATATCATTTCTTTTAAATAAATCAACCTTTCTATTTATAGGATGGCTGACAAGAAAAGAAAATTGCCATATTAAACTGCTACAAAATGCTCAGGGAGAAATTCTGAAAACTTAAATACATTTGTAGTGAATCATATTCTAAACATATATTTCTATGTATTATATTTCACTATTTGTATTCGATTATAATATTGATTTTCTTATTAATAAATAATCTGTATTAATAGTAAATTGAAATATTTTGTTACCATAACATCAAATTTTATATGCATTTTATCAAGTGAATAATTCATTTATTTATTTGTTAGTGAGAGGATAATTCTTATAGGTACATTTTCTTAAAATAAGTATGCATTCACAAACAAATGACTATATAACAAATGTAGCCAATTTAAATTAACAAACAATATTTTCAGAAAAACCTAATTATAATCTGACGAAATCTGAATATATTAAAAGTTAATTTTCTGTAAAAATCTGTTACTAAAAATTATATTCATTTATAGAATAGTGATAATAACATAAATTACATTATATATCGCATTATATATATAAAACAACATTAAACAATTGACGAATAAAATGAATAAATTAATACCTGTTGGTGACTTTGTAATCCTACACCTTTCAGAAAACCACTCTCAGAACCTAACAAGAGAAGTTTACCTTCTGTGCCTACTTCTTTTTCATCTACGCTGAGTGAACAAGAGAACAAAACAGGCATTATTTAGAAAAGAATATTTTTTATGTTTGAGAAATTATCAATTACTAAAAGTACTAGCATTTTCATTAAGTTTAACACATTCACAGCAAAAAATTAATACTATTTACATTAAGTGATTCACTGCAAAATGAATAATCAGCTGACATGATATAATATAAATTTTTCTTGTATTTCATTATATCAGCAGACTTCAGAGAATAATGATAGAAAATATGAATTGAAAGAAATTAAGATAGCATAGTTAAATAAACATGAAACTTATAGTTGCTAATTTAATAATTTAAGATGACATAGTTAAACATCATAAGAAAATTAAGTTTAAAAATTACATAAATATCCACAAGAGACAGTTATAAATTTTCAAAGGCCTAATAGCAACATTGCTGAATAAATCAAAAATTTAACTCTAAAATATATTTGAATTTTAACTTTAATATGCACACATTTCAGGTTTACCAATCAGAATTAAGTTGAATACTTTTAATTTTTACAACACTTACAAATATCTTTCTCAAAAATAACATTTTTTTTTTACTCCGAAGGAAAAAAATTACATCTTTTTTATGAAAAGAAATGAAGGCAATGTTCTTAATTGTGAAGACTTGTGCAAATGTGCAGGAAATAATGAGCTCCAGATTCATTGTTGCATTTTCCCTTCCAGATTAATAACACAAATATTAAAATATTTCATAAAAAATACTTTATTCACATGGCAGTTAAATTTTGGCTTTATAATAATAATGGCTTTGACAATTACCACCACATCACCTGATAGACCTTTCATTAAATTTAAAATAATAAAAAATTGTTTAAGATCTATCATTAAACAAGAACAATTCATCTCCTTATTCATTTTTATTCATCGGATTTAACTCACCTAAAGATAAATAAATAAACCCCACAATATTACATGTAAAAGCTAAAAATTATTTTCTATAAATCATATATTATAATATTATTTTTTAAAAAAACCAATTTAACAAATTACATTTAATACATTTATTAAGTAAATATTTTTTTTATTATTTTTTTTAACAATCTGCGTGATGAAATACTTAACTTTATAACAAAAAAAAAATGATTATTTAACATTATTATATATTTTTTAAATCAGTCCTTATTAGATCAAACTGCGTACTGTAATAAATATAAAATGTAATAAATTATCATTTATTAAATTTGTTTTAAAGTTATACAAAAAAAAAACTTTCATAAGGGTTACGTTTTTGTTCAAATCATCCTTTTCAATCAGTCTCACGTATAAAATATTTCTCGCTTCATATTTGAAAAAACTAAGTCTTATAATGAGCATGCAAATCATGTAAACAAAAGTCATTAAAAAATAAATAAATGATAGATTGTGAAAAAAATAAAAATTAAACTCAAATGATTGGCAATAAGAAAACTAAATGACTCACTTGGAGGATCTTCAGGAACTCCTACATCAATATCAACAGGAGAAATAGCACAGCAGTTGATATTACCATTTTCTCTTGAAAGAACGTGTAAACAAGAACCAGAGCCACAATCCCACAATCGAGCAGAACCATCTTTTGAAACTGTGACTATATTCTTTCCACGATCAATGATTGCTGCGTCTGTCACAGCTAAAATTATAACAATTGTTAGAAAAATTATTGATTAATGAGTAAATTCAATAGTATTAATGATTATAAGTACTTGCCTTCTGTATGGCCAGTTAAAGTTCTTGGACATTGTCCGGTGTCAGCAGCCCATATTTTTATCTGCATATCAGCACCAGCAGATAATACTACCATCCCGGAAGGGAAAAAAGAGCAATGGTAGACATCCCATACATGACCTTCTAAATTTCTCTGAAATATTAGATAAAGGAAATCAGCAAAATTGTGTGATTTTAAGAAAATAAAATTTTTTTTTAAAAAAATAAGCAATGATCATTAGTGTAAGTATGTGTGGACAAATGTCCTTGACATCATTCTTGGGTTTCTCAAAGACAAAACAAAATAGAGGTGAATAAATTTTACTTTATATTGGGTAAAGTAATTTAAACTTTAACTTAATGCTGCTGTTTTTATTATGAAAATTGAAATTTATACGAGAGAAAGAGGTAGCAGAATTATATAAAAGACATTATTGGGCCTTTACGTAGTCTTTGAAACAATATTGACAATTGTTATTGGTGAAATTCCATAGCTTAGAAACAAAGAGGAAAGGTCTTAGAACTAATAATTAAACAAGTTATTAAAAAAGACCAAACATAATAGATGGAATGTAAAATTATTTATTTCAAATGAAAGCATACTTAATAAATAATCAAAGTTACATGCTAAGTAACTAAGCTTTATTTGGATGTGCAAACTTTTTTCCGTAAGTACCCATTTAAAAGAAACTAGACAATTTTATTCTGTTGATAAAAAAATTCCATATAGATAATTTCAAAATTTATGCTATCAAATTATTGCATAAGTTGGTGCTCAATCAATTGAAAATCTTTAAAAAATATAGTTTTATTAATCAAAAATATAATCTCTATCATTCAATATAAAGTTTGATAATTTTATTTTTGAAGAGTGATCTCAGTTTTCCTTGAAAAAGGAACATGATGTACATTTACACATCTTCCATGGATTTTAAATTTTTGCGACTTAACACTTTGACTGCCATGGCTATCACATGTGATAGCCAGTGATGTTTCCATTGGGACACTGGCTATCAGATATGATAGCCATAGTGTTTCAACATTTTGGGCCTTGGCTGTCAAAAACGATATCAGTTACATGAAAATCGTATTGGAGTTTGATTGCTAGGCCCCCTATGATGTGTTAGGTATACATAATTTGTGCAAATTGATATATGTGCCAATTCTATGAGCTAAGTTTTGTGGAATATGAAATATTTTTAGCATGCAACAAAAAAAATGTGTATATATATATGGAGAGAAAGAGAATGTGATAAATATATATGCAGCAAGTGATAATAAATACATATATTTACAGTTTGTGAAAATAATATATATATATAAATACAGAATGTTATTTCCTTTATTTCGGAATAAAGTTACATTCAGTGTTTGGCATTGAAGCAGTTACGACACAACTGAGGCTGATCAGGACAATTATCACGGTATGTGGAAGATAACTTTGCTTTTTTCCGGCCAGTTCACGACCCTTTGTCTTAGAAATGATGATATAGCATATATGACATTTACGTTGCAAACAACAGTTTTAAAGGGTTCAACCATTTGTGATTGGTTCTTCGATTGCCTTTTTTACATGTTTTTTTGTGCTGAAAATGGTAATAACAATGCCCAAATTCCTATAATTAAGCATTTTTTTTAATAGTCAGGACATGTGGTAGCCAGATCTTGATCTTGGAAATAAATATATTCAACATATAAAATATAAAAAAATCATATAAAATGGAGAAACACAGACAAATTTTCAATGCTCAGTTTAACCAGAATTTCAAATGGTTGTTATTTAAGGTTTCTTTCAACTAAAGCACTCACAATGCCATCATAAATAATAGAACATTAGCAAAGTACAAAATCACCAAAACGAAATAGAGTATTTTTTTTAGTTTGCACAGTGGAAAGACAATTTAAATAAATAAAATTTTTGTGCAGTTCTAACATTCACTGCTTTTCTAATTTCATAAAGCAATATATGTTGAAAAGGAACCATTTTATCGTCCATTTAAAAAAATTTGTTGCTCACAAAAAATCAGTCTATTTTATTAATATTCAATTCTATAAGACAAAAGATACTTTCATCTTTCAAGTGCATCCAATACAATCAAAGTTTTTTTTTTTAACAAGAAGTGTTGTTATCTATGAATCTTAACAGACTTTTTTAAATTTGTCATGATATACTATAAAGAAAATTGCCACAAAGAGGAACTTTAACAATAGTCCCTAGGTTTCAATTAGAAGAGGATGGCATTGTTAATTTACTTGCTTGGGTTCCAGTAGACTAATCAAAGTCATATTAATGCAAATTCACAGTTTTAATACATTTGCCATGAAAGTTTAAAAAATTACATGAAATTTTATGTACAGTTCCACTTTTATATTAATTAATTAATTTATTTATTTACTTACAAGTACAGTTCCAGTTGCTGCATTCCAGATTAAAAGTTTATTTTCAGAACACACTGAGACACCAAGCTCAGCAGTAACATCTAAACTCACGACCTAAAAATTATATACAAATATTATTATAACATAAAGCTTAGCATCAGTTTAAAAAATAAACACTCTCTAAAAGTATAATCATGGAAGAAAAGAACAAAACAGGTAATTATGGTTGAAAACAATTAAGATATATATTTTACCGAATTTGAATATATTTTAAAATAAAAAACACCAGACTCCTATTTTTTAAATTTTATTATGGTTTATTATAAGAATGAATCTTACAATTCTGTTCTGTAGATGATCAGAAAAATACTTACAGTGGCTAATATTAGCAAAAATAATTTTTTAAAAGTAAAATTCTCAAAGATTAAACAACTTAGTAGGGAGAAGTTATAATTAATAGGATTGATCTTCCCCAACATTCTCTGTTCATAATTATGCTCCAATAAAATGTACTTGTGCATTATTAAAAGCATACTATTAGTGAATAATAATAGTGACAAAGCATAAATAGTGTTTAATTTTGGGTTTTTTCTTTCTTTCATAACTAAGCATTGAAATATGGTTAATAAACCAGTATCAGAATGATGAATATGTATTTTGGGTGCTTTTTGTCTGATTGATCTAAATCAAAATTCCACAAAGAATTAAAATGCAAATCACAAGACCATTTAGAAAATTTCATATACTTTAAACTTCTAATGCAAGTAGAGAATCAAAGAAAGATAAATTTAATTAACAATATAACAACTGGATGCTTTAATACAGCCATTATATTCTAAAATCTTTTTAAAAATCAATCGAAACTCTATAACAACAAAAAAAGTTTAAAAATGGAGCATTTCAAAAATTATTTCTATTTAAATTCACAATATTTAAATTCTGACAACAGAATTCTTTAA
>JAOUZG010037268.1:0-23825 GCA_026289955.1 Argiope argentata
AGGAATCGGAATATTTTTTTTGAATTCGCCATGAAAACAGCAATTTTTAACAAAAATATAACATTGTTCATTAATATTGAATTTATTGATTTATATAAGTAGACGCATGAGAATCTTGCACGAATTTGATATCATGAAATGCCCTTGAGAATTCACGGAAATTTTATTGCTTAGTATAAATAGTTCAGATCCTAACCGAATTCAGCAAATTACCATATACCTGTAGAAATATTTTATTAATCCCTTTATTTCACTGGATTACATGTTAGCCTTGATAAGCGCATTCACTTTATCTTATTAGATAGTTCTCCGAAAGTTAGAATCTAAAACAATTGTTTTATGAAAGAATTTTCACTATATAGACAAAACAAAAGTAAATAACTATCCAAACAGAATCATTATGCCAAATATACTACTCGATGTCTCTACAGTTTAGCTTCTTTTTATATATAATTGTTGCTCACTGAATGCTGGTTTCTAAAATTACCTCTTTCAGATTAATATGACATCTGTAGCAAGCAAAAGAAAACATGTTTATAAATGATAATGATAAGACATATCCATCGGTACTCTGAAATATCAAATTGAAATATTTCATTTGATCTACATTAACCGAAATAGACGGATCTATAAGTATCCCATCCTAAGTAGTGTATCCTTTTTATAATATTATTAAAAAATATGACTATTTTTTTTAAAAAGTTGATAATACATATTTATAAATCTTACTTTTTACCAAAACATAACATTAGCTTATAATAAAAGGGAACGATTTCTTATTATCTAGATGAATTTAAACCTATCAAAGACACTAATACATCAGCTGCTCATATTTTCTGGAAACTTAATATTTCACTATTTTAAATGAGCATAATGGATAAGTTTAAATTCATAAGAGGTCAATTATGTACTTTACTGGTCCTAACGTTTTATCAAAAATCTGTGGCAATGTGAAAATGGAACATTGTAAATAGATAACAAGGTGTTATAAGTTTTATTATTAGTGGATAATTGTTTAAATCCCAGTAAAATAATTTATAATACAATAAGTTATATATGCTTTTTTAAATTTAAAAATCATTTCATAGAAACAGGCAATCAATGTACCATTTACAAAATATGAGTACCAAAATAATTAAATGAAAATGTTAATCCAAATTTCCTACAAATCGGCGTTACTATAAAATGCATTTCAATGAATCATTCTTATTCAAACCTTATGAGATGAAGCCTAAATTCATTTATTTGTACTCTATGTTTCCTAAAATTTGCTTCAGCGTCTTTGAATGGATGCACCGATATGCTTTAAAGGTAATTATTATTCTCTTTGGTTGCTCGGGGAGGATTTATCTTCATTATACTTTTAGTTTGACAGCTTAAAATAGGCCATAAAAGTTTCACCCTAATCCCTATGTTATTTGTTTCAATAAATCATAAACATTTTAACCAGAAGAGGTCGAGGGAAGTCTCGTTAAATCTAATAGAATTTTTAATCAGTTATTAAGAATCATGAGTGTTAAGATTCCTTAAAATCCTACATGCTATTATGTAAATGCATTTCAACGTGCTTTGAAAGGATTCATCCTGCCGAGAGTAGATTAGGTAAGACATCAGATCATCAAGTTTTTAATTGATATATTTAAAAGAAGAATTGAATTTTAAATTGAATGTTCCATTTATAAAAGTACTTAAACCTCTGTTTATCTTCTATTCTCACGAGAATGTGTCGTGAATCATTTTCTATTGTATTAGTGTGAGACGGCTACCAGCAAAGGATTTCATCAATATTTCCTCAGTTATTTAGGATTTTTGAGGAAATAAATGTGCATATAAACATTTTAATTTTACCAGAAAAGGATATCTAATACCAAAGAGAATATATATTACTCACTAACGCATTAGATTCAAAGGCACAATGGTCTTCCACCTCATGACTTCTGCAAGAACAGCTTCAACGAAAGGCATATTAATGTGATCCTGCCACGTCGGGAAACGTTCCGTTCCTATGACTTCGTCTATTTCGGCATGGATTTTCCTCTGCACTTCAGGGTAAGCAGCACATACCAGAAGAGTCCAATCCACCGTTACGCGTACTGTTTCGCTGCCAGCACCAAAAAAAGCCCTCGACAAGTCTACCAACACTTCCTCTGTAAGTAAAAAGATATTGGTGGGGTCTACTCTCATTTATTGAATAAAAATGCTAATTAATGGGGGAGAAATATGCACATTTTCTTATGTTCAAGGACAAATGACCTCAGAATTATCCCTTGATATCCTTCATAAATATAGATCAAAGTAAATTAAACAATTCCAATACTTATTTTTAATTATATTCCTGGTAGAAGAACCTGTTGTTCAATATTGCGAGATATTTTATATCATTAAACAATTTTCCACAAAGTTAAACGATATTCTTCAATATTAAACAATTATGATGATGTTGAAGTCGTGTCCGCTTTGCAACGGAAGGAGGGGTGCAGTAGCTTCTGAGGATATAGGCCCCTGAACACCCGAAGGCAGAAGTTTGACTTCTAGCTCGTATGAAGATGGCACAACAATTATCACATTCGCTTGCATAACCTCTTTTTACAGCAGGGCACATTTTCACACCTCAAAGATAGAACACAGAAGATCAATCATGTTCTAATTGGGACTCGAACCCTAGAGGCCCAGATCATGAGGAAGACACGCTTCCTCTGATCGATATTTCCTCTTGATCGATATATATATATATATATATATAGTTTTATTAAATAATAATTTTAAATTAAATATTTGGTTAATTGATAAATATTTTACTGAATGTGACTCTTCGGTCAGTTCTTTAAACTTGTAAGGTTAACCAGATTCCCTAAAAATAGAAATTTGAACAAAAAGTGCATCTTAATAAAATTCATATTTCTTCATATATTGAATATTTTGCTTTTTACTTTAACAAAGCAAACACATTTCATAATTTTTTCAATCTTTAATTGAAATTTTCTTTCCTTCTCACGTTGCTCCAGAGGATTCGAATTATTTTTTTTTCTATTTTTAATTTACTCAGACATTTTTATATTTAATATTTTCCTAAATGAGCTTATTTATACAAATAACATAAGAATTCATGCACTTAAAATTTATTCTTACTTTTGAAAGTCGTATTAGGATCATGACTTTTTTTCTGAATCTCTAAAAGATATCCATCCATGAAATCGCGGATATTGTTTGGCTCTAATGTTTCTTCATGCTGCTTAATTTCTTTTCTGAAAGAAACAAAATTTGCATCTGTAGAACTCAAGCGATCAGGTTAAATATTTGACCTGGAAGCATTATAATGAAATCAGTACGGTTTCTTGGATTAAAACTTAATTATAAATCAATAATTATTTTAAAGCTAAATATTTACCAGTTTTAATAAATAATGATATTTTTTTGATATATAAAAACAACACAATTAAAAGAATAAAAAGATATATAATTTAGAAATCTTTACTTGAAAATATACTTCAAAAGTTGTCATTTTTTGAAAGGAAAAAAAATAGTGTTATTATTAATTTAGCTATCTATATAAATGATGCATTAAATGTAACTTATTCGAGTTCCATTTATAAATAAAATTGTTTTTCTCCCAAAATAAAACTTTTATTGTTTAACAATCATACTTTTAATTGGACCCTCTTTTGAACAAAATGCTTAGTCTTTCCATCCTATCAATGAATTTCAAATACCTTATATAATTTTACACAGTTATTTGGATTTTGTTTAAGCTTTTTAAATTTGAGACTTTTATGGTTGGGTTAAAAGAATACGACTTGTCTTATTATGACTTAATTTATTTTCTTTATTTTTTTCTCTTTTTCTTATGTATTTTTATACATTTATGAGACTCTCAGATTTCTGTCTTAAAGCTTTACATTCACTCTTACGAAATATAAGATTTTTCTTACCATATCTTGTCTATGAACTTATGGTTAATTCTTTTACTACGTTTGATATATCATATTAAAGAAATTTTGTTAACAATGCTAAAAGTTTCATTCTGTTTTTATTGCCGGGAAGTATTTTAACTCTAGAAACATTAATTCTCAAAGTAAATATTTCCCAGACAATTGAAGAATCCAGTTTTATCTCCTCTTTCATAAATGTTAACAATCTTCGTAATATGTAAAGCCACAGTAGCTTAGTGATTCTGTCTTAGTTTCAGAGCTTGAGAATTCCGGAATCAAATTTCACTAAAAATCCTAATGCATCGATGTCTGAGCACCATAAATTTGATAGAGTGGATTAAATAAGTTCTGGTTAGTATGGAGTGGAAGTATCAGAGGATGGATGTCATAGTTGGGTTTGTTTTTTATGATAAAAAAGCCTCTTTTGCTGAGCTGCGTCACATTCTTGATATTGAAATATTTGATCAATTTATAATAATAAAATCAAAACGTGAAATGTTTACAAAATCCAAATGTCTAATAGCGTAAACCTGTAATTAATGAAAAAGTAAAAAAAAAACTATATAAAATATGGTACTGTACTGTTGCGGTTGATGTTTATATATCACAATAAAAAAAAACTATAGAGTAATCAATTAGTATGAAGCTGTGGTTTAAAATTTTTGAATTTAACCCAAAAAAGACAATTGTATCAACACAAAATGACATTTTAATACAACTAAGCAAATGGCTCTGTAAAGCCCACCAGCTTTGGCAAACTTGCTATCCTCAGATAGCAACCCTTCTTGCCGAACGCGCAAGGAGAAGAGTTGGGCGACAGTAAAGAGAAGTCAGTCTGGGACTGACGAGGCTAACGATGATGGGGTAGTTTTGTGTTTCTTTTGTACTTTTGTTTTATGTATATGTTGCGTCCCGTATAAACATGCAAATAAAAATTTGGGAATAAAATTCGATATGATCTTTTTTTCGACTTTATCTACCGCTTACATTAAAGGAATAACACACAAAAAGGGATTTTTACAGAATATTCGCATGATTCGGGAAATCAACGCCGTTTTATTTGCTCTCAAAAAATTTCTTTTATGTGATTTTTTACAGAATTTGTTGACTGTTGAAACCGTATGATTTATTTGATGCGGAAAAGAAATTACGAAATGTATGTAAAAAATTCTATATAAAATTACCTGATATATGTTTTTACTTCTCTAAGTAGTTGGGCCAATTTTCCATTATTTCCAAGTTTAAACTTCCTCATGAATGCTCCTAGCAAGGGAAAAAATATCTGCCAAGATGTAGTTCCAATGAGTCTCGCCACTTCTCGTATAATACGATCTAAATTTTCTCTCTCCGGATCATTATATTTCAGACGTTTCCCGAATACTAAAGAAGTTATGTTATTTGACATACTTGGCGCCAAAAGATATGAATGCTTCACTGGTTTACCGTCATACTCGGATATTCGCTGGAGCAATTCTATGATTTCTTCCTGTGTAAATAAAAAAAGATATATTTAAAATACTAAATTTGGTCACATTTTATTTCATGGATATTCTATCATAAGGATTGAGTAAGGATTTCCAGTATAATGATATATAGGGTATTATTATCGGTATCTTTCGTCAGAGCATTTTATGTCTTTCATTATGTAAACACATAGATATATTTCATTATGTAAATGCCAATGCATTCTTCCCAAGATTCAGTGGAGTTTTAAAGAGACAAAGTAAACGGAAAATAAATTTATCTTCAAACAAATGAAGACATTTTTCATATAAGTAAACTAGGTTTTCAATTTACCTTAGTTCTATGATACTTTTTAAGTTTGAGCGGAAATTTTCAGAATTTTCTACCGACGAAAAAGCAACTGAAGTAAGAATGTCTAAATATTCACCTTTAAAAATCAAATTTTTCATAAAGTGGTCAACCAGAGTTTTTCTGATATTCCATTATCTTACATTCCTTTTGAAAAAATTGGTTAACTCTTTGAACAAAACCTGTTGGAAAAAGGATTGCTAATTTGTCCCATTACATTGAAAAAGCGTCGAGTGAATTTTTTTCTTTTCCTTAAATTCAAAAAGGATGAAGCACAATATTACACATTTTTCCATCACATGCCAATGACAATATACGGCAAATAAAGATCGGAAACCTGGCTCGTCGATATGACAAATAATTGAATTCTCATTGCGACTATGGTGGAAAGTAAACCTGTTGGTAAGTAACTTTTGGTGTTATTTTTTATGTTTATGGTACTTTTATGGTAAATAGGAATTTTCTAGTGTACAGCCGACCACCCCGCCACCACTAAACGTACCAGTATCGGCAGGATTTGTTGTGATCGACTGAGTAAATCGGAACTAGGAGAAAAATATGATTTACATATATAACTTACGACAATCGTGTGGAAACTATCGTTATTTCCATTTATTATTATTTTGTAAAGAGTGTTTTTCTAAGTTACGAAACAAAAATTGAAAGGTAGATCACACTTGCAGAAACTCATGCTAGTGAATAAAATAAATAAAAATGTTACATTCTAAATGTAATTTGTATTTGAGGTTTATAAGAATAAATATGACGAGGGACACACACACACACACACACACATGCAGCAACAAATATAAACACAAACAAACAAATATACACACAAAACCAAACAAATACACACAGAACAACAGACAAATACACGTACAAACAAACACCCATACCCATACACAAGCAAATACAAACAAACAAATAGAAGATATACACACACACACACACACACACACACACGCAAACAAATGTACACAGACAAACAAACAAACATACACACATAAACAGGCAAACAAACACATGCATGCACCAAAAAAACGAACACGCACACAAAGCAACAAACAAAAACACACACATAACAAAGAAATACAAACAAACAAACACACATACATTATTATAATAGAGTAGATTAAAAAACGATTCTGGACACATATAAATGGCACGCAAAACTTGAGAGTAAGCTAAATTGTCTAAATTAAGAAAGATAATTTATAAGTGTACTTTTCGTTCCTATATGAGTCCTTTTCCCATATGTCAGAAAATATAAAAAGTAAATGATCAATAGTTTATTTATTTTCAATAACTTATAGTGTTTTTTGAAATTTTCAGTCTACTTTAATATTATGTTAGATCTTATGTTGACAAAACATTAATAAATCAAAAATAATGAAATTGATAATTAATTTCTAAAAATGTATTCCTTCCAAAAATAAAAATCACGAAACCAGTTTAATATGCAGTTTTTGGTTTTCTATTTATAACCCTAATTTTCTGGTATCCTTTCATAGAATAACCATAGTTCGAATACTTTGTTTAGTTTAAAGTAATTTTTATCAAAAGGATACCATTATATATATATATATATATATATATATATATATATATATATATATATTCATTCTTCAAAACTAAAATCTAAAACCAAAATGTATAAAAAAATATTAGCAAAGGACGAATGGTTTAAACATTAAATCGTTTTAATACTAAGATAAAATGCCATTAGTAGAATCAAATTTGTGTGAATGAATAATTTAAAATATATTTTACAAAATTATATATTTCTTTTGATTATTGAAGTAATGCTAAAGACATCTTGATTTTTTTTCTGCCTCCACGCTCTTTTACAACCTCCAATATTCTATTTTATGTTTAAAACTGAAATTTCTTTAGTTAATATGTTTCTATAAACAAAAAAAATATTAAATGATATTCATATTTTTGAAGGTGTAAGTAACCTATTTTAATATATACCGAGCTATTTTAATTCATTAAGAAATAATGAATGCTTAGGTGATTATTAGGAGCTAAAAACTGCACATTAAAATCTTATATGTTTTCAATTTAACTCACTCCTTAGGTTATCAGTTCGAAACTCACCGGCTAAATGATTCCCCGAGTGTGTGGTGGCTGGCGCTAGTTAAATATGCCATGGGCGCAAAGTCCTCTATGGCGGGAGTAATACCACTGGGAGTATTGAGTCAGAGGCGATCGTTCTCTGTTCTAGGCCTTAATTACGATCTGAGATGAATGAACGAATATGAATGAATGAAAGTCCTCCCTTTTTTTAAAAGTGTTTAAAAGGGTTGTAACGTCTGTGTAGCCAAATCGTATACTTGGCCATGGCGCTACTTGCAAAAACCAGAGACGCATATCTTCGGCTTAAAATCTGTTGATGTATGAGCGGGGCTTGTCGATGGCATGAGTAACAACAACAACAATTTAACATGAAAAAATGTGTTATTAGAAAGTAGTGAACAGTTTTAATAAAACAAAACTTTTTACTCTTAATATTCTGAGTGTTTTGCAATTATAACTATAGTTAGTAAAAGGATAGAAAAATGTAATATTTAAAAAAATATTGTGAAATGTTTCATTTTTTTTTCGCTATTTATACTTTTTAAGCTAAGCTATAACATATGTTTTATTGAGATAAAGGCATTCAACTTACTTTTATATGCTCTTCCATCCTTGTTTTCCCGAATCCTAAATCCCGGAGCATGTGTAAAGAGAATCTTCTCTGCTCTTTCCACGGCATATCATTAAACGCTCCAGTTCCTGTGAAAGACGGAAGGACTAGCGAAATTGGTGGATCAAAAGATATTTTACTTACTTTAATATTGACGTATTAAATTTATTATTATTAGTGATTTATTCAACTCTTGGATAGAAATATCATTCTAATTTCTTAAAACATGTTATGAGAATGATGTAAAAGACTATAAATAATATTAAATTTCTTCTGATGAGATGGATGCATTATAAAGCAACTAACCCATATTTATTTAAAGCCATAATCAAAATTGGTTTTGCTTTTTAACATTTATATTCTAAGTAAATTCAACGAACAGTTTTAATAAAAAAATGTCCATTTATTTCTCTAATTCTTTCGCATTAATCTTTAATTATGAGTTTCAATCCTATAATGCTCCTTATTCCTTTCATTAAAAAATTTTAAACATTATTTTTATAACAATTTTAGTTTATTTTTCAGGAAACAAATTAAGTTATATATTGTTAAAATATTACAAGATTTTTCATGACTATCATGGAAGCATTTGTCAAATTCTACTGAAACTGTAAATTTCAAAGTATGCAATGTAAGAGTTACCTAATTAGCAAAATATAATTTGGATTAGTCTTTATTATATATGATTATTTTTTATTATATATGACAATATACTTTTACAATAACTAATTGTTTTTAACTTTGCGGTTGAATGTTTATTGAGGACGTTAGGGTTCTTAGCCGAAAAACATAGTCAATTGACAAAAGTAATTACGCATGCCCAGAAGCTGTCATCACATATTCTCCCACAAGTGAGCGGGGGAGGAGAATAAGGATATTATAAGTGTGTGAGTTGTTGTTGCTACTGATGATGGTGATGGCTGATTATGTTAGCTGTTGTTTCTGATGTGCCTGGCGACTTCTGCTGCCAGTAGAGGGGGTCACAACAACAGTACGAATGTTGCTCATACAAGTTTGCAGCTCATCATCGTGGGTGAATGGTTAGAGAGGATGGACAGGACATAATGTTAGGAATTGTAGCCAAGTTACATAGCCACCAGAAAAAAAATAATTACTCGCGTCCGGAAGTTATTATCTGGCTTATGAAGATATCACCACAACTTATTCTCAATAGCTTCAGTGAAAAATAGGAAGTTTTTACATTCCTTTCTCAACAGGATGTCTGGGTTAGGTAATCGTTCCGTCGTTTTGTCTTAAATGTTAAATGTTGTTTCTTATATAATGATTATATGCATTTGCATATATTTATTAAAATTATCCTCAAACTTTTACAAGTAGTATTTACTAACTTTATCTTTAACAGTTTTATCTTTGGATGACAGGCTAGTTCAAAAGGAAGTACATAAGTTGCAACAATACAATAAAAAATACCAAAATAAAATATAGAGGAGGGCAAAAGACCATTGATATAAAAAAAATTGATAGTTTTACTCTTATGGTATGAGCTAAAAACTCCTTAAAGAAAACACAGTTTGATTCTTTTGACACATTATGGTACTCGGAATGCCGTATGTTCAAAACATTATGACACAACAGATTTGTGATGAAAAAAAAATGTTTTGGGTTATATTAATTCAATAAGAGGTATTTTCTAAAAATATTATTTATTACAAACTATTTGAACCAGAGAATTAATTATGTTTAATTAGTTGTTGTGTTGGCAATAAAAAAACGAAAGTTTATCCAAATTTTATCAGCTTTCTTTAAATTGGAATTTTATTCCAATTTTTCTTTTAATTGGAGAAATGCGATATTTTGGCATTATCTATTTAAAACAGCAAAATAATACTTATTATATCAAATAAAAAATTTATTTGACTAAGAGTAAAACAAACTAACTGAAATTGTAACATGCCCCAAGAAAAAGAATTTTGTCTTAAATACTGAATTTATTGTTAATACTTCTTATGCTGAATTGCTTTATAAAGACTAATTTATTCATAATTTGTGGGATCAGTCTTTCGAAAATTTCTTGCATATTTTCCAAAAAAAAAATTCCTCTTCCTTCCTCCTTATTAATTTGAGAAACATTAGATGTGGCTGTAACTACTATACAGTTAATTAATTTAATTTTATTTTTTAATTAAAAATCTCCTCCTCCGGAAATATGGAATAGACGAACATCCACAAATAAATACAAGACATACGCGTCGTCGCTGGTTCATAAATATTTGAACCCGCTAAAAAAATTATAAAGGACTTCAAATAATTTTTGAGAAGGAAATGTTATTGTAGAAATAATTACAACAAAGCAACCTTTAAAAATATTAATGAAATGAAATTTGACACTCACTTATGGTGTCTTCGCTGAGTTCAAAAGGCAAATCTGGTGGACGGCCCATAAATGCGTCTTTCAAAAATGCTTCTTTCATAATTTCAAAATCGGTTATTATGAGAATATTTATTCTGCCAAGCCTTATCCTAGAAGAGCAAGAAATAAAATAATAATGACAAGAAAAAAATCTACCCATTAATGTTTAACTGAATAAATGATCTATGTATAATAGATTTTATCGTTTTATTACTAGCTGCATAGTTATTGTTTGCAAATTACAAATTATATATATATAATTAACTTTTTAAATATATTTTTAAAAAAATCAAAATTTACTGCACATGAGAAAATGTTAATTAGAATTTTTAAGGAAAAAAATGAATAAAAATATAGTATATTTGATATTTTAATACTAAATTCATGAATTGAAAACTACTCTTTTGATTTATTGCTCTATCGAACTACTGATTAACATGAACCATCTTTTTTTGTACAATGCAACATTCCACTCGCCGCAAGGAATTATATAAAATTTGCCAATTTACAAAGTATTTATTAAAAATGACAATTGTATTTAAATAGTCAAAGTTATCAATCTATTTATGTGACTTCTCTGAGATCTCTTATTTAATTGGATGATTTCTTGGTCCTAGGGTTAATGATAATCGAAAAGGAAAGAATGACAAGCATGAAAATGAAGCATAAGAATAAAATACATTAAATATAGAATATAATAATCAATAAAATCCTAATTAATTAACAACTGCAGAAAATATTACCAAATTAACTTTAAGAATTTTTTCTAATTAATATATTCTACAATCAAATATGATTTAAGGTTAATGCTGTCCAATCGTAAAAAGAAAAGAAGAAAAAGAATAAAACTTTTTTTCTCTCTCACTACATTTTAGAGAACAATAAGAAGTAAGCTTTGCTGAGTTTTTATATAACACATTAATACCTGCTTCTTATTTCGCAGAAAAATGTAATGACTGATAACAAGCTTAGTGAAATGGCTAATGGCAAATATGAATATGGTGTCAAGAAAATGTATTTAATATGAAACATACATATGAAATTGAATCTTGATTAATTATCAACTGAGTTAAGAAAAATTACAAAATTGATTCTAATTAATTAATTTTTCTTTCTTTCCTCCTTTTAATTAGTATATTCTACAGTCAAATATGATTTATGGTTAATACTGTCAAAATGCAGAAACGAAAGAATCAAAACTTTTTTCTCTCTTTCCTTCTATTTAGAGAATAATAAGAAATCAGATTTGATAAGTTTTTATATAACACGTTAACACGTGTATCTTATCTAGTAGAGGAATGAAATAACTGATTAGACCTTTCTCATTCATTTTCATTTTGTTGACACAAGGATTTTTGACGGAAATGCTGTTATCACTCCCTTTTGTTTGCGGACAATAATGGATAAACATGAGTCTAAAATTGTAGCAATATTTTTAGCACTTATTAAATTTTTCATAGGAATATAATTTTAGTCGCTGTCAAACAGTGTTTAGTGAATGTCAACACTTTATGACATTGAATACAATTTAGTTCTTATACCGAAAAAAATATTAATTAAACAATCAAACTTAAAACAAATCTAAAAAGAGGAGGTGGTTATATTAAGCAAATACGTTTTTTTAGCATTAAATTACAACTGGTTAACAAAGATTTTATAACTTACATTCTGTTTCCTTTGAATATAAGACTTTGTTAATAATTTTAAAAGTTGTAAGTATTTGTCTGTCTGATATATTTTATGTTTTTTTATAAGGCTTTATTTTTAAATCAGAGCCTACTCTTTTGAATAAAAATATATTAATGGTATAAAACAAAGAAATTTTGGAATATTTTGATAGTTTGCAGAAAATTTGTTTAAGTATAATAAGAATAAAAATTATAAAAAAGAACATTTTTAGACTCAGTATGGCGTTAACGAAAAACTTATTTCATGGTTCAATGACGCGTTATGAAAAAGACTATTAAATTTCTCATACGGAATTTTAAAGAATAGTTTTTACTAAGGTTTTTTTTTATTTCAAAAGTTTTACGAAAACTCAAATGTCTTATTCTTTCTTTTTTTCATTAATTTTTTATACATAAATAACAAAGACAATTCCTATTAAACATAATTTATCAAGTATGGACATTTTTTTATCCGAATCTTTATCTGCAAAATTTCTCTTGATTCGATTTAAAAAATATATATATTTATCGCTTCATATTCTTAATATTGATTCAGTATATAATTTCCTTACAAATATAAATTCCTGCATATATAACTTAATTATTTCCAAAGCAATTTTAATGAGTTTTAAAGAAAGGCCAGATTTCAATTATTATAAATTATGTCAGAAAAGAAAAACTAATACTTACAGCATTTTTTTTAATGCTAGAATATTTAAACATCTGCTTTAAGAACTAAGAAATTATTACAAATAAAATTAAGTAAAATTTTAACGAGGGTGAGACAACTTAATGGACATCATACACATTTTAAATTCTTTTTAATTTCTCTCTCTGTTAAGATTTTGTTTCCCATAATTCTTTTCAGCGGTTTTAAATAAATATGCAGTATTTAGATATTATTTATATGATTTGTCAGTATATTAACTTATATTGAAAACCTGGTTTATATTCACTTATAGTCAAATCAATATTGTCCCACAAAAGCATTAAATAATGTAATATATTACCCTTCGAAAATTGCTTAATATGATAGAACTATGTTATATTTATTTTCTAAAATATATATTTATTTTCTAAAATGAGGCTACTCGAATAAATTTCTCTGTTACAGAAAAGTTTTAAACATCAAATTTGAAAATTAAAAATGCGGATATATATCACTCTCTTGAAAATTAACTTTTATATGCGAAATATATAGAATAGAAAAAATTCTTTGAATTATAATTTAGATTCATCAGAAATTTACTAACCTGTATAGCGGTCCATATATATTAGACAACTCTGTTAGTTTAATAAACGGTTTCTTAGTCATCAAAGGAAGACTACCTATAATAGGAAATCCATTAGGCCCAGGTAAATCCTTCTTTGAGCTTTTTCCCTTCAATTGCCATAACGAAACCAGAACAATCAGGACCGCTAGAATTATTAAAGTAAATACTTCCATTTTCAATAAAAAGCACGTTGAACTTATTACATCCAATGCCTTTATGCTCTCATACTTCCAAAATAATTTCTGCCAGTGCTTTATCGAAGGCGTTACAACTGATAAACGTTTGCGTCTGTGTCATATGACCTTGACACACGCAGCCTTATATAAGTGGAACACACTCAAGCTTCCTTATCTAAAGCAGTTAAAAAATGAATTTCTTTTATCTGTGTTTTGAACTTATTAAATACTTTCTAGAGGAGGTGGGAAATTTCGGTTTTGTTTTGTATAATTCTTGTAATAATGCTTCTTTTAAGCCTATAATAAGAATAAAAAAAGGTTATATTAAGAATATTACCACATAATCAAAATAATATTCATTTTTAAGATAATGGAAAACACAAATAACAGATAAAAGAATAATCAGTATCATAATATAATCGCAAATCCTACAATAACGTCTAAAGCAGAGACGATTTTGGAGTTCTATCATTTCTCCAAACATTCTTACTACTATCTCTTTATATTAATATTCTTTCTTATTGATTTAGCATTCAATATCAACTTGTTATTTTCAGAATAATAAATCTTTCTCGGAATAGCTATTTATCAAGTGTACTTGGTTAGGTTAGCACAGATTTTAAATTAATTAGATTTAGGTTAGTAATATAATTTTAAGGATATTTATAATGAAAAATATCCCATGGTTTTGAGGTTTTCTAGTTATATAACATTTAATATTTTTAAAAAGTTTTTTTTTTTTGGTTTTAACAAAACAAAAATTAGCTCATTATAATTAATATACCTTTATGCACACATTATGCTAAGTTTGAGATGATGTTAAACAGATTTTTTTCTCAGCGTACCTATGTGTACCTCTGTATGTGTGGCTAGCCGCATCATAACACGTTTTCGATTTGCTATGGAAAAAAATTATTTAAAATATAGCTAATTTTTTATTGTATTTAATTGAGAACATTTTATCTATATGAGTCATCTTTTCATTGAGAAATAATTTTTGCTGTTATAAAATTCCCTTTTACAACTGAAATTTTGACAGTTTTCCCTGTCGAGACCGTCCTTGTTCCCTTAATAAAAATCATTAATTAACTTGTACTTTTTGAACTGTAAGAAAGCCCGATTTGGGCTCAATAAACTTTTCTTAAATAGACACAACGTTTAAAGGCATTATTTGATGAAAATCTCATGAATATATTAAACAAAATATTATTGAAAAGAACAATCTTATCTAATAAATTTCCAGCAAATGAATATTTCTGAATTTTCTCATAGTATTTTCACAAATTGTTTTATTTGAATATTTTTGTTAATTAATTAATCATTAATTAACTGTTAACTTCGTTTTCCTGTAATTCCATCTTACTTAAAATTCCCTCAGTTCTCCATCACGCCAGACATGAAAAAATGTGCAAATTTGAAAATGTTCGGCATTTTAGAATGAATCAAGCCTAATTTGAAATTGTAATATTTCTAGGGTAGAGACACCAGCCACCATACTACGTTTTCTGTGCCTCACACATTTTTATGATTATCAACATTTTGATAAAAAAGGCTTTTTTGATATGCTGATAAAAACAATACTGAAATAGAAAGCTGTTTTTTTATTTGATATTTATAACTAAATTTTTTACAAAATCATTTTTTTGAAAAATTAAAAAATACCTTTTAGATTTAATTTCAGAACAAGGATAGATCAATAAAGAAAAATAAAGGCCGTAATTGTTTTATCTGTATAGAAACTAGTATCATTGAAAAAGAAATAACTCTTTATCAAAGGAACGTGCTTTCGGTATTATTGGGTTAATTGGAAACAAAAGTTTTTATTAGTTTTCCAAATATTTGTTCATTCTTCGGATGTTTCATCCTTAGTCGATGTTCCAATCTACTTGGATGTGAAATTACTAATCGTGATTTAGAAACACGTAAACATTGTTATTGAGCTTTAAACTTTAAAAAAGAAAGTTTTATCCCTTAAGTAATTTTCTGTATTTTTTTATTCATATCATTAAAATCTGTTTTCTTAAAGAAAATTGTACTAAGAAAGAATTTATGTTAGAATACGAAATGGAGATTCCCAACTTTTGGATTTTATTTAATGTTTGTACAGTTTGTATAACCTTATGTTTGCAGTTTTGTTAATTAGGAAATAACCAAAATTTGGATTTTCAGAAAAATAATTGTTTCATTTAGGGGTTCAGGCTTCAAATTTGATAAAATTTCAAAATTTGAATTAATTTCAAAGCAAAAAATATCAAATCTAATTTGTTTAGAATTTGAAGGCATTAAGTTTATAAAATTTCCGATAGGAGAATTGACTTAAAAATCAGGAGTCCAAAAAAGTATCAAATGAATTCAATAGCTTTTATACATTGAAAATTGATCAACATTTCACTGATGAAGTAAGTGTGCATTAATCTCATTTGTCATAAAGTGACATGTTTGTTTCATCAATAAAATAATGAACACATTATGTATGCTAAATCGTTATGATTCATCTATATAGGAGTACATGGGACACATAAATTCTTAGCTTCATGCTGATTTTTGTTTCAAAATGAGATGTCTGTTAAAGATTAAAAATTTTTAATAGTTATAAAAACTATAAATTCTATGTACAAAAAGATTTAAAAACCAACAATTTAATAATATTCACTGTATTCACAGCAAAATATGGGAAATAGTTACGATGCTGATTATTAAAACTGTCCTGAAGAATTCATCGTCAATTTATTTAAAAGCGTCTGAACTAAATGAACACTCCCTAAATTCCTTTCTTTTAAGGGAAAAAGGTATATTAAGAAGTGAATAAAAATCATTTTGGTTACTTTGATTTGGAATATTATATACACAAGAAATACTAATTTTACAAATAAAACAATAAGAATCCTTTCTAGGAAATAGTAAATCTTTAACTCAATTAAAAAATGAATAAAACTATATAATACGAAACATTTTTAAAAGCTATTTTACAATGATTTCTTGTTAGTTAACTGAATATTGGAACAATAATATTCTGATCTTTAAAAAAATAAAATAAATAAGAGTGAATTTCATAAATATTCAAGAGTTACAATACATGCTTAGACGTTTTCAACTGAATATATATACCATTTATATTCTCAAATTTACTTTCTTAATGTCAAGTGTTTGATTTTATTCGTTTTCCTTTTTTTATTCCTTTTATTGTTTTCGCTAAACTATATTTTATATAAAGATATCGCATTTTATTTCAAGAAGACAATGTTACTTTTTTAAAAGTATTTCAGATTCTATGCAGTAAATCATCTGCATAGTTTCGCGTCAGCATTTTAACAGGTAACATGATTCTATTCATTTATTTTTACTATCTCACTTTTTTTCAGGAAGCGTTTTTTTTTTTTTGTGGGAGGAACATGGGTGAAAGGGTTTAGAATAACATGGTACAAAAATCTGCATATTTCATTCCATTTCCAGTTTAAATTATTTTTTATTGAATATTACTCCCAAAAATATCTTTTTAAAAAGGAAATATGCAAACAAATTTTGTAAAAAGTTGCAGTGTTCCCTTCTTCCATACCTGTTTTTGTTCTTTTCTCACCATTTCATTAATATAAAATTTATTATTTTAATAATAAGTAAGAAAGCACCAAGAAAATAATTCATTCATAAATTATATAAATTTTACTGACAAACTTGGATCTGTTTTATAAAAAATATCCTTGCATGCATTTTCTTTTAAACAATATTCACTTATATAATATTTACACAATATCTATACACAATAAATATTGAAAATAGTCTAAATATAGATATTGGAAATTAAAGTACAAAATCAATATCATTACTCGTTCTTATTAAATATTATCAAAAGCATTAAAACATGGTTCTTTGTTATTGTTTTTATTATATTTATATTTCAGTAATATATCAATAAATTAAAAAAAACATTCTACATAGAAAAAATATTCATGAATAATATTTAAAATAAAAAAAACAATCTGACAAAGTTAGTTTATAATAAAAAATCGGGATAAAATATTATTTTTCAATTACTTGACTAAAAGTAACAACATGAAAATTCAAAGTAACCAGTCAGAAATAAAATTATTAATATGCTTTACATGCTTAACTATAATATATCGAGAATTTCAGACAACTATCGGAAAACCTGCCGTTACTATAGATATTTCTCAAGCGAAGTATCTATAAAAGGTATTGGGGCAATATATTTAATGGATAGTCTCGTTAGTTAGATGCCTAGTTTAGTTTGTATCCAATTTGACTTTATGATTGCGAATGCGGTTTAAAAAATGTTTGAAAACATATTTTGTTAAAGTTTATTAAATGAACGACTATGATACATCAGATTTCAATTCCCAGGCATTGATTTTGGGATAAAATAAATAATACTAAGAAATATCCTGTGATCGGGGATTAAATTAATTGAAAAAGTCTCGACGAAATTTTTTGCTGAATAGCTTTGTAACAAAAGGTTTTATCACCCACACCGTAATAAAAATATTACTCTCCTGTGACTGCATTAAAATTGGGAACATTTAGTCAACAATATCTTGACAGTCACCGTAAGCAACGCGAGTTTCGTAGTTTCGCTCACTCAAGTTCAAATACGTTTTTGTAAATTCGTAGTAGATGGCAATGTTAATACAGTTTTTTCAAATATTAATTCATCAATTAAATTTAATTAATTTTTAATACTTTAAATAGAGTTTTATCAGTCTGTAATGAAAATTCAAACAGACAGGCAGTAGCTCAATCGGTAAAATGGAAAGGTTTTAGAATATTTCACTTGTAATCGGTAAAATTCAATTTCATTTCTTGTGAAAATCAATATTTTTTGATAAATTACTTATATTAATAAAAATAATATCTTTATAAAATATTTATTTATATTATATTAATATATTTAATGAAAAATAACTAAAATATATATTTTTTTCTTTTTTGACCTAAGTACGAATTGATTTTAAAAATTTTTATATTACTTATTTTAAACAGCATATTAAATGGTGTAATTACTTCATGGATAAAGAATATAAAACTGATGAATGATTTTAACTTATTTGATCGAAAAAGAAAATATTTAATATTATGTATGGAATACTAATAATTACATTACAAATTAAATGTCATTGTATGTTCATTGAATAATGAAAATGTAAGAATGTATTTTGAAATATATCAAATTGTATTTTCTTTCGTTTGCAACACTAACTTTCTGTTTTGTTAGATTTAATATAGAATTTTATATGAATCATAATGAATAACTCTTTGATAACACACTTGAGAAAGCTTATTTCTCTGTACAGCGATGGAGAGAAAACTGTTTATTTTGTTGCATACATTGAAACTTCTTATATAACTGTTTTGAAATCGTGTTTGCGTTTGTTCCATCTACGTGCATTCAAATTTATAAGACAGAATCCCCTGGGGCATCCTACAAGAGCCTTATTTTATTTCAAAATACATAGCAGAAGACTTATTGTCTACCAACTCAAACATTTGATAAGAAAATGAATTGTTATGTTTTGAAGGCATGATTTCCGTGGAAACCTACTTATGTGCTCAGCTCTTCTATTGTACATATTCAAATATCTTGAGCTTAATATCATATTATATTTTAAGAAATGCATATTACTTCATTTCATATTACTTGCAACCTTATTTATATTAAAACCAATGTTTTTTTAATCAAATTATTATGTTGTATTTATGTAAGAAATTTCATTTAATCAGTTTTATTTAAAAAATGGATATAACGAATAATTTATTGACTTAAAAATATAACTATTATTTAAGTTTGAAAATTTTAATTATATCCATATTTAAACCTGAGTTTTATTGGTTAAATTACGAATAAACTGCTTTTTACTTGCAATGAGAATGATTTATTCTGAAAAGCTAGAACAACTGGTACACAAATATAATATCATATAGAACTTCCAAGAGTACACAAGAGTACTAATGTGTTATAAACTGGCTTAACATCTGAAGCTATACGGGAAGTAATTCACAGCCTAAAGTTCAAAGGGTATTCCTCAAGTCTACATGAATGCGAAAGCCAGGATAGTTGTTGATTGGCATTGGATTCGCTGTGAGTTCAAACCCAATCCAGTCTAAGACTCTTCATGTAGATGGTGGCTGGTACATGTACAAACCTGTCGTATCCTGGCAGTCCTCCAAGTCGAGATAATGCCACTAGAATTACTGTTCTAGGTGATCATTCTCTAATTCATCTCTCATTTACGATCTGTGGGTGAGTAAAAGAAATTTATGAATGAAGTGCGCTCTGTGAGAAGAGCTGTGGCGCATGAGTAGCTAAAACAAATATCGGTGATAAAAAGCGCAATTGAATCAAGAGATGCTAAAACTTGGCTTAAAAATCGCTGACTTTGTTAGCGTGACTTGTCTATGGCAAGTGCCCATAAGCGATAGAAGTTTAGAAATACGATATGATGGAGATCTATTCGAAATGACAATTTATGAAGCACCATAGATCGATTAATAATGTTAATCTCTACTATTTAGAAAAATTTAGCTTCCTAATGACCTTAGTATTCTTACTGCAACTCAGAACAATTCTCGACACCTCAAATAGAGTTACTAGAAATATCAAAGTCGGAATGCAGAATGGGCATTAGAGTAAAAGATAAATGACCTGGATTTTTTTTTGTTGTATAATAAAAGCTGAATTTAGGTTCAAAAACAATTTTTATAAATTTGGTTGCAATATTACATTATCTTAAGGTACCACATGAAGCTTAAAATTTGAAAAAAAAAGGAAATTAAAAAATAGAGATTTCTGTTGTTGTTGCTGCTGATCCCCTTGGTCTAGACCCCTAGACCAAGTCCAAAAGATCGTGTCGCACCAAAAGGTTAAAAACACTCTCGCTCTCATCCGACAGTTGCCTCTCAGAGGCACTGATACAAGAAATAACATGAGAAGGGAGAGGCAATAGCTAATAAAAGGCAAGTAGAAAAGGTCCTGTTAGGACTGTCGAAGACCAGACTTCTAATGTGGCCAGACCTTAGCCTAGCTAAAGCAAACTGGGGAAGTCTTGAACGGGTTTCTGAGGCTTACCAATCGTGTTCAGGAAGAATCCTCCAAATTGATTTTAAATTGACAATAAACATGGAATGAATCCCTAAGACTTTTGAAACAGATCATGGAGGAGTAGAGACGAGATTTCTAAATAGAACATTTAATGATTCTTAGATTTTAGTTTGACATGAATTATGAAAAGTTTGCTTTTAGGTTCAAATTTTTTTTAAAAAAAATTCTGGTTGCAATACAGTATTGTTTCGATGTACCTCAAAGAGAATAACGTTTGTAAAAAATTGAAAAATTATAAACTTTATTTTTTTAATATCAAATATTGTGTTTCTTCCTACCTTATCCTTAATTATTATAAAAATTACAACAGCAAATTTTGTGTTTCTACTGCATTGCCACTATTTTTTATATTAAATTTTGGCCTATTTACAAGTGCGCCAATTTTCGCTCTTATGTAGCCTTCTATTGAGAAGGAACCAAAAAATTTTTGAGCCTAATTAACCACCAGTCTCACAGCTCTTTTCTTTGCTTGCATGTGACAAAGAAGACTTTGATACATATAAATGTCCTTCAACTCTAAGTTCTTCACATATAATCAACTGCCGTTTTGCCTTGAATAAAACTTGAGATTCTGAAGTCCTGACAGTTTCATAAACACAATTTTTACAATAGTAATATTATTTACTTGGAAATATTTCGAATATTAATTGCAATTTCAAAGGTACAAAAGCTGAACACTAATTTTATCAAATCATTCTGCTTATAATATAAAAATATAAACTAAGGAAAAAATATATTTATCAAAATGTTAGACAAATAAATATTTTTATATGCAAATTATTGGATGACTTTTAATCTTATAGGCATTCAGCTTGGCTTTATATACTCTATATACTTCTTTCCACCTTAAAAAATGTTCATACGCTGATATTCAATAAATAAAAAATACCGACTTAGTGTAAATGTCATCCAATATCCCACTTCCTCTTAACACGTTTAAATTAACATTTTTCCATAGGAAAACAAAATAAGCACTGTCAGGAAGTAAAGTGTAAAACTGCATTTTTAATTTAAACAATTAGTATTCAAAAATTCACAATTCGGAATGAAATAATTTCCAATTCCTT
Organism: Argiope argentata; assembly: GCA_026289955.1. Classification (NCBI taxonomy): domain Eukaryota; kingdom Metazoa; phylum Arthropoda; class Arachnida; order Araneae; family Araneidae; genus Argiope; species Argiope argentata. Next base: position 22,097 of record JAOUZG010037268.1, read on the forward strand.
TTTCTTCCTATTTTTGAAAACCAAAATTATGAAATATTTGCGGAAGTTTACGAGTTTAATGTACTTTCAATAAAAAATTAATTAATTAAACATGAGTAATTTATTAAAATATTATCGTTGCATTCAATTTCTGAGATATCATAATTAAATTAAAAATATCGAATCTTAAAAAAGCAGTTTGAAAAATGTAGCAAGGCTTTTAAATTATTTTGTGATGCAAATTTATTTCCTTATTTTATTTTATTTTTAATTTAATCTCTTTTCTTGTAAAAATTAGGCGGCATGTGTTAAATTGCCTGACTTTTTATGTCTTCTTTAAAATTACACAAGTATATAAGAAGGATTTGCTTTGGTAGAATTGTTTTTGCATTTAATTTGAACAAAACATATGTTTTTATTCTTCATATTTTTTGGAAAAAGACTTTTTATACTCTTATTATTTTTTCAGTCTTGGAAGGTGAATAAACTTTGTGAAAAATAACTTTCTTTGACTACTTCGCACCTTTTGAAATGTTATTTTGCTACCTTTTGAAAAAATGGAGTTCTACTTTAAGTTGAGTAAGTTCCTCCAACAGATCCTGTTTTTGTGTAACTGTCTTATATTTTATCATGCAATTTTAATTCTTACTATTTTGAATATACAAGGACGAACTACATTTTGAAGCTTGTATTCTTTGAATAGTTACAAGCAATTATGTGAATACCTGCCATTACTATGGATATTTCTCAGACGAAATATATATCAAACTTATTGGTATAAAATATTGGATAGATGTTCTCATTAGTTGGATGTATGGTTTAATGTAAATCCAATTCGACTTAATGACTGTTAACTTAGTTTTGAAGCTTGCATTTCAATTGTGGTCAGAAAGAACAGAGAAAAAATAAATAAGCAACTATCCGAATACCTGAAGTTACTATAGATATTTCTCAGACGAAATATCTTTAAAAGATATTTTTATAAAATTTTGGAAAGAGAATCTCGTTAGTTAGATTTCTGGTTCAATATGTATTCAATTCGACTTAAGGACTGCGAACGTGGTTTTAAGGTTTAAAGTTTTTAAGCATATATTTTAAAGTCTCTTAGATGCCCGACGACGATTCATCATATTTCACTCATCAGGCATTAATTTTCAGGTAAATAAAAAAAATACTTATCAATATTAGATAGTACTAATAATAATATTAGTTTTAAATAATACTTATTAATAATAATAATACTTCTATTAAATAATACCATCATATGAGCAGGCTTCCTGGAATAGGGCACCGCGTCTTCCTCATGATCTGGGAGTCTTGTATTCGAATCCAGATTCGAGCAAGGTTTTTCTTCTGGTTTCTATCTGTAAGGTGCGTGAATGTGTAAAGTGCCCCCACCCCCTGTAAAAAGAGGCCTGTGTAAGCGAATGTGATGAGTGAGTAGCAAAAGCCATGCTCTTGTCCATAGGAGGCGCTATTACAAAACAAGAGACGCTGATTAGGCTTAAATCACTAAGTAGCTAAGCGAACTTATTCCTGGCAAATTCCATAACAACAACAACGCTATCATATGATCAAAAATTAAATCAATTTTAAAAATCTCTACATAATGTTTTGCGAATACTTGCTTTGTGCAAGTTTTGTGCAACTGCCTTATTTTTTATCATCAAATTTTAATACTTAATGTTTTAAATATATAATAACGAGCTACATTTCAAATCTTGTACCCCAATTATGGTCAAAAAATGCG
>JAOUZG010037268.1:31937-51069 GCA_026289955.1 Argiope argentata
AATTTAACTGGTGTTCATTTTTAAACAGTCTGAGAATTTAACTGGTGTTCATTTTTAAACAGTCTGAGAATTTAACTGGTGTTCATTTTTAAACAGTCTGAGAATTTAACTGGTGTTAATTTTTAAACAGGAAAATATAATGAATAGAATAATGATGAAACATTTTCTTTAACCATTTGACATACGAATTTATTTAACTTTCTAATTAGATAACTCATCCTATTTTGGTAATTTATTGATAATTTGATTTTTTTAAATAATATATGGAGCATTTGGGATACCAAATCGCTTCGTATTGATTTTTTCGTATTTAAATACTTAATTTTGTGGCTTAATTGCAGAATTGAAACTAAAAATTCAGTAATTCGATGCGCGTGTCAGACAAGTCATTGTATGCGAAATGGTTAATTACTACACTTGATATGGTGATCATGCAGACTAAAGTATCATGTGGGTTCTTTCAAAACCCCATTATATGAAAGCAACAGTATGGGAACTAGTGTTGAGTCTTAATTTGTTTCTTATTGTAAATAACATGTAGAAATAAGGTTAAGGCCTTTTTACTCCGAAAAATAATTAGATGGAAAATTATTCACCTAATACAAAGATTTATTTATTGCTATGAAAAATAAATATACATAATTCTTTCTGGTTGAATTTCTTAGAAAAATTAATCTACAACTCTTAACCAGTATTCGGGCGTTTTTAATGATTAAATTTGAAAAAATAAATAAATAAATAAAACGTCAAAATGATGTACAATCTTGAATGGTGAGTCAGGGGCACCATCGGAGTGCAAAGGGTTAAATTTACAGCAAAAACCATGGAGTTAAAAATAAGACCCATTAAGTTATATATATCTCAAATTTAGTATTTCTAGACGAAATGGTATTATTTGGGAAGTGTGAACACACACACATGTGCCTTCATCTTAACTACATGTAAAGATAAAGACAGTTTTTTCTAACATTCATTTAAGAAAGACAATGCAATATTTGTTAACTAAATCAAAATCTTAAATACTCTCATTTAGAAAACAAAACAGCTTAAACCAAAACAAACATTAAGAAAAAAATTAAGATTCGGTAATGAGTACATGTTTGTAATAGCATTACTTCAATTGATTACGACAAACAATGCATGATGGAAAAAAACAGTTCATACTTACTTTCTTATTCAAACATAGGATTTTCTTTGTTCTTGAAGTTAATGATGTTAAAAAGTAATCTATTTTTAACAGCACTAATCTCGATCATTTTTTTTCTTATTATGTCACTAAATGTATTCAATTAAAGAAATTAGTTTATTTAGGAAACAAAAGTTTAAAATGAAACAAAAATAACTATTTTTTTTAAACCTAAGATTTTCACAATTTTCTTAATCTCTTAGAAAACATTTCTCTAGGCCCTATTTGAACAATACTGAGGATTAAAGCAAGAAACAATTACATGTCTTCTAATTAAAAAGTTTGCTAAAAACATGAAAGAAAATATTTTCTTTAGTAACTTGCACTTTAGTTTGCATTGTCTGTATACAAATAAAAGGCATTTTTACGTTTAAGCATTTTATTTGATGAACAAATATAAATTGCCTGGAAATGAAAGAGAATATATAGCAGCAATTCCTATTACTTACTAATTGTTTTGGCAAACAGGTGGCCTGTCGGATATAGTGTTTATATTTAAAGTTAAAATGTCAAGCTCCTAATTGTTTCAAAGCGTGATACATTAAAATAATCTTGATACTTAACTTTTGTTTATTGCATATATAAATCTTTCTAATTGATATTAGAACTTGGGCATAATAAAGCTATTAAAAATAAAAATCAGTCTGTCTGGTTAATTTATCTCAGGTATTTGATATTATGAAAATACACACTTTTAACAATAATTTAAACTACAATTGATATTAAAAATAATTCTTATTTATTTTTCACAATTGAAATGAAATCACGCTGTAAAATACTGGCTAAGAAATTAAAAACTCTTTGGATTTCAAGTCACCAAATGTAATCAATTGTTAGAAATAAGTGTAATTTATTTTGTGAAATTAAACAAATATTTTTAAATTAATTTTTAATTAAATTAAAATTTTTAATTTTTTAACAACTATTAAACTGTGTGTGGAGCATATTATATTAGTATCTATAAATGTGTACTACAATTTCAATTTAACTGCATTTTAGCTGCAATTTAGCTGCTTTAGTGAAATAAAAGGCATTGAGCTTTTGGTCAAAATTAGTCTTATAGTTTGTATAGTAATCAGTTATATAGTACTTCAAAATATTGTCAAAATTACATTTACTATTTTGTATAGTCATCAATTTTGAAATAAGCAAATAATAAGCAACAATAAGTAATAATAAAATAGTTATGTGTAATAATAGGAAATAGGTTTGCATATTAATCAGAATTCTAGAAATGAAGGATAAATCTATAAGCAATTTTTACTATTACATTTTTATTAAATAAAACAAATTCATTTTTATTTTATTCTTCAATGATAAAGCTGTATTATAATGCCGTACATGCATTGTAAGTATATTTTATATATGAAGTTCTAAAATCCTTACTTTTTATCTGGATAGAAAATATTTTATGTAGCCAGATTTTACAAAAGAGTTATGCATTTTAGAGTCAAGAGATGCTTTGGGGTTTAGAAGTTATTTCGAAGACAGAAATTATTGAATCAACAAAGGGTAAGATGAAAACATCCGCAATTTTCTTCATATCAATATTTCAGCGATATTCTACGCTGAACCAATAATTTCATGTATGCAGATCTATATTCATTAGTGTTGTTAGAAAAAAATGAATACAGTTACGTAGTGAAAATACATGCTGCTTTAAGGAACTATTACTTCTTGAAAATACATTTTTTAGGGATAATCATATGAACCGAAAAAAATTCATCATAAATTAGCAAATAAAACAACAAACTAAAAAAAACAACTAATCACTAATTTTTATAGGAAAAGGGGAAAATGTAGACGAGGCTCGTCTTCAAGATAAGATATTTAGCAACAAGAAAATAAAAAAAACATATAGGAAATGATTTCCAAATGTTAGAAATGTACTCTTTTATGCGAATAAAACATAAATAATTTGAATATTTTGAAATACATGTACAATTGCAGTTTAATTTATACAAAACTCAAAAAGTAAAATTTTATCTTGTGTAAACACCGCATTTTGTTTTATGCTGTATTAAAAATAGTATGCTTATTGCGGTTCGAAAACACAAGTACATTTAAAAAGAAAGTAAATGAAATGGGAATAGTATACAAGATACGCAAAACATAGTTTGCGTGAAAAATAATAATTTTTCTAGTAAGTAATTTTTAAGAAGTTATAAATGTAAACAAAAACAACACTGAATCTTATAAAAGATAGCTTGTAACAACATCGCAACATATGTAGGAATGTAAGGTCACATATAGAACGTTATTCACTTCTTCGATTTAATTTTAGTAAGTACTTTCCAGGATTGAAAGCACTTACTAAAATAAAATGAGTAAAAATTGTATATTCAATGGAATATATAAAGATAATATTCTTTAAATGGGGTGTTTTTGTCAGACTCAGCTTATTAATAAATCAAAGCAAAATATACAGTTAAAGATCAATACGACTAAAGACTTAAACAATTTATACATTTTATGTTTAAAAAATATGATTATATGTTAAAAATTTATGTTTGAAAAATATGATTACATGTTAAATATTTATGTTTGAAAAATATGATTACATGTTAAAAATTTATGTTTGAAAAATATGGTTATGTGTTAAAAAATTTATGCTTGAAAAATATGATTACATGTTAACAAATTTATGTTTACAAAATATGAGAAAACATTTTTTTAAGTAATACTATATTACAAATATCAGGAGATTATTTGAAAGAATGCCGGCGTTCTGTTACAGATGTAACTCGTCTTCCTCACAATCTGGGCTTCCTGGGTTCGTCTCCTGGTTCGGGCATAGTTGTTCTGTTTACTATCTGTGAGATATGTGAATGTGCCTCCTTAAAAAGGGCAGTGCAAGCGAGTATGTGCGTATCATTTCATACGAGCTAGAAATCAGATTTCTGGCCTGAGTGCTCAGGGGTCCATACACTGAGAACTACTGCACAAGTGGACACGTCATCATCTTTTGAAAGAATACATAAATGGTATCCCCCTTATCTTATTGAATTGTTATTCGAGGATCTGACAAGACAGATAAGAAAAAAAAAACGATTATTATTTCCATAAGTTACTGTAAACTACAATACTCAAAACAATTAAATGATATTTTAAATCTTATATAAATTAATGTATAAGCAGTTTTTTTGCCTAAAATAAAAGAAGAGAGTCACAAAATCAAAGTTTTCTTATTTTCAAACTTAATATGAGTTTGACGTCAAAAGCGGTGTTTTAGCGGCAGCGAATTCGAATTGGTTTTTAACTTATTAAGAAAAAGCGTAAAGGGATGATCGACATTCAGTACGCTCGTTGTTTCGCTGAGTCTCCATGAAATCATTAAACCGAATAAGAAGCTCGGAGAGTTATTTGTCGGTTACGGGGGTGCGAGCAAAAACAAGCGGAAGTAGCAGAAATCATTGGAGTTTCAGAAAGTGTGATTTTTAAGATTTGGAATTGTGTTTCAGATACTGGAAATGCAGGTAGAAAATCAAAGCAAGGGCATAGACGTGCAACGATATTCAATGAAGAATTTTATTTAATGGCAACGACTCAGAGACATCGAAATACGAATATCGTTCTTCTTCAATAACACCTTCGATCAGCTACTGGTACTACAGTTTCGATACAAACTGCCCGAAACCACCGTCATCCTGTAGATCTGTATGCGCGCCAGATAATGGTATTGTTACAAGCGGGAGAGCGTCGCGAAAATGTGCCAAAGATGGCGACGTTTGGCTAGGAGCTACGAGCCAGCTTCGTTGGTTTGGCGAAAGGAATAGTCCAGTAGCCGCTGGATCGCGCACGGTGTTTTGAGAAGTTTCGGGGCACACGCTTCCTCGGCTATATAAGGGACGAGTAGCCGGAGTCAGTTAGTTTTTCCCCTCTCGGAAGAGAAGTGTTTCGCTGGACTAGAGGATTAGTGAGCTGTGTTTACGTTTGCTGTTAACGCTGTAAAGAATTTTTTTAGATAAGTCATTCAGAATGTCGCAAGACTGTAATACACAAAAATTACGAAATGCTAAAGTACATCTTGATTATGCATATTATAGCTCTGATTAAAATACTTACATGGATTTTTGCAAAAAAATGTATCTAGTTAAAGACAGTTTTTAGATTATTTTTGTTGCTTTGTTGGCCACAAGTTGTGAAAATTGGTACCATAAATTTACCAAGCTATAGTTTTTTTAAAATATCAAATTCTCTGACTATTTAGGAGATTTTGAGAACAAAAATTTAATATTTTCTCAAGCACAGAGCACCAATGTATTAATTTTCCCACTTTTCTTTACTAATCGATTACTGGAATGCCTGTTCCATTTATATTCTAAAAATAAATTAATTAATATAAATTGCTTAATTGTTTCCAATAACTTAGAAATTAAATATAATTAATTAAATCAAATATTACTAAGTAATTAAAGTAACAATAATTAACTAAATTTAATATTAATTAATACTAGTTAATTCAATTAATTATAATTATTTCTTATAACTTATCCATTCTATTTGTTGCTCTATAATATGTTTCTATTTTTTTAAACTTTTATAATCTGTGACATTTAATATTAATTTCAGAATTTATCCATTTTAATACAACCGATTCATTTAGGCAATTCTTAAATTTTTTAATTGATTCTGTCTTCATCCCTTGTGGAGTTTGGCGATGAATAAATTATAGGTTGTTAAAAATTCGAATTTTCAGAATTCTATAATTTTCTTTTATTTAAGTATAGTAATTAAAATTTAAATTATAAATGCTTTTATAATATTTTATACTTTTGCTAATCAATGATCTTTGCATTCATTTTTGTTTTCGTTAATCTCATGGAAAATGAAGGAAATTTATAATTTAATTTGCAGCACAGTTTGGGCAAAAATTATTTCACTTAATAAATTATCAGAAATTTTGGATTATTTTTTGCATAATTAATTTTCTTATTAAATTTAAGCAAAGTCAACGTAATAGGCATATGTATATTTTTGATCAGTCACTAATAATGGAATTTTCTTAGCATATTTTACTAAGACATTATTATTTTATTCTGAAAATATTAAAAATAATTCATCGCAATTAATATACGGCAATTGCAATAATAAACGAAGGTTACAAAAATTGAAATCAGAGTTTGAAAATTGAATCAAATATTTCCGATAAACATAATTATAAACTAGTTTAATAGCTATAAACTTGTTTATTTACTAGAATTACAATTTTAAATGTGTATAATCGCTACTATATACAAACCTTTTAATATTCAATAGATCATTTCTTCTTTGTGCATAACATTTATTCAGGAATAGAGCATTTTTTCCCGTGTGTAAATTAAATATTTACTTTTTATAACAACCAAATCCAAAATCCATTTTCTTTCTCATTAAATTTTAGTCTAAGGATAAAAGATTATGGCTTAGCCATATACTTGAAGTTAGATTAAAAAGACCCACCATTTGCGCCGTTTCCTATCATCTATCTTAAATTGTTCCGCAAATTCTATGCGTATTCTGTTACAACCTTTTCCGGAAACCCATTTCGTGAGCGTGAAAAAAGATTCCGAATTCTTGATGGGAAATCTCACGGAAAAACACCGCTTTCGTTCTTTTCCCATTTTCTGGAATCGCAATGTAAACTGTGGTGCCAAAAACGCCACCAAGTGGCCAAACTGCCAATTTCGAATGACAAGTTTCTGGAAAGAAATAAGAAGGTCTATCATTAAACCTTAACATTGCGGATAATCCATTTTGTAGCGGAAACTACGGTGGCTACATTTAGACGTCTACTGTTTCCATTGCGAATTTCCTACTTTCATTTAGGAAACTCCTAAACACGAAACGTATGTATTGTTTTCAAGGCTTAAAACCATTTCTTCTTTCGTAAATGCGATTTTGCAACACATTGTGATAGATATTTTTTGAAATTCTGCTAAAAACGGAATATTTCGTGATAGTATATAAATCGTTCCTAAAAATATAAATTGAAATATATTTATTCATTAGCATATCGGAAAATGCTTTTTTTTTCGCTCTTAAAAATACAAATGGAAAAACGAAAGCAAAAAAGATTCGGGTTTTTAACAACATTTTGCTAAATAGGAATTTTAATTGTAATATATATATATCAAATAAAACTGAAGTAAAAAAAATAAGAAAAAATACTACAGTGAAATTGGGGAAAAAAACTAAAGTAAAACCAATAAGAGAAGAAATCCAGTCTGATGACTTTTTCTAAAACTATACACAATAATAAATAGCCATTATTATAATATAATTATTTATTATTGAATATAGATTTTTTGCTTTAATCTTTTATTTCTTTTTTTAAGCATTTTATTATTATGAGTTTTTTTTATAATTGTCATTATATTTATATTCGTAAAATATGATGCTTTTTTTATGCTTTGGAACGTGCAATTTTTCGGGTCATTAAAGACCTATTTTTTTGGACAATAGTCAAAACCTTTACAGAAAAAAAAAATTCTACCTTTTATGGGAATCTCTGCCTGATGTTGACACTTGAGAAAGTCCTTAGACCGGATTTCTTTGATTTTTGGTTTTATTTAAGATTTTTTTCTAATTTCATTATAGGTTTTTTTCTCTTTTTTTAACCTATTTTGGTTCATCTATGTTCCACTGTGTTTTTAGAAATAACAGCAACACATTATATATATATTTCGTTAATTGATTCCTTTTTATTCTTATTGAATTACTTTTTGTTTATTTCCTTATAATTTTATTTTCAATTCCAGATTATTTTGCTTAATATCATTTTTTAAAATTAAAAATCACTTTTCACTTTCTACGATACTGACTAAATCACATCTTTATTTTAATTTTTTTTAACTTTGAACCATTAATACACATTAAATCATGATCAATAATATTATGACATTTTAAGATTAATTTTCTAAAATAATTAATAACATTGTAAGAATCGCATCAAATCAAACTTTAATGAAAATTAAATTATAATTAATGTATAGTGAGGTTTCCATATTTTTAACTGTGGAAACAAAGACGAGAACAACATTTTTGATTTCTAGCTTATCAAAGATGTTTGAAAAGCTTCATCTACAAATATGAAATGAATCAGACTAAACCAAATTTCCAGAACATATTACAGTAATACTGAATTCTATTAGATGCAATTGTACATTGTACCAAAAGAATGACAAAAATATTTATTTGATTTCCTTACTATTATTTACTGTATTAAAATTTCGTAGTACGCATTAAAGATTCGATGTAGTACTTTTAATAATTCAGAAAGTTATTGTGTAGTTAATTATCCCGTTATTAAATTTTTCATTTAGTTATTTAGATTTCATTACTATCTTTTTTTTAATTCTTGGTGACTGATAAGGAAATACTTTTACAATTATCAGATTTAAGGGGCTTGTTTCCGATGTGGCATTTTTCTTCATATGCATGTTGTGAATACGCTAACCAATTAAAAAAATATTTTTTAAGTTTTTTTACTTTGCATATGATGCGTAAATATAATAATCTTTCACCTATATATGGTTATTACGAATTTAAAAAAATGTTCTGTTGCTCCAAAATTTTGTTTTAACTGTACTTTGTTATAAAATTTTTTTTATTAAATTTACTATTAAATACTAAAGATGACGTAAATTCACACTGTTCCAAAAATGTTTAATAGCTTTTCAAATATCATTAATGTTTGTTAAACTCTTTACTTTTATAAATCCTACATAAAATGTTTGAGTTTTTATTAACCCTTTAACTACTTTGATTTTTCGTGCTTTAATTCGATGATAACTTCTACTTTGGAATGATAGTTTTATTCATCCAATTAAGAATTCATGAAAGATGTAAAATGTTAGATATTTAATCGTTTTAATTAACCAAATTAGCGTGTTTATGGCTTTCACTTTAAGCTCATAAATTTGAAGAACGAGAATTCTATGCGCGTGAAAATCACTATTTAAACGATACATAATAAAAAAATCTTCACCCAATCTTTCTTTTTTTAATGTCTTGCTTGTCACGTAGCGTGTTCCAAATTTCCTTAAATTATGACATTTTAAGATGTCATAATTTAACACATATTTCTTATAATACACATATTTCTTATAAACATTATACACATTTATAACTAAACATTATACACATATTTCTTATAAACATAACAATATAACTAAAACATTATTATATTAAGCATTTGTTCAATCTAGTCTAAGTATTACAGTTTTTTACAAAAAAATTTAGATTTCAATTAGTGAATAACATAAGTTAGTCCACATTCAATTAATAAAGGGAGAGTATAAGAGCTAACAATGTTAAATTTGGACAAAATTTACAACGAGAATGTTTAAAGAAATCTGATGGTGAAAACTCAATACATCGAATAAATAATTATTTCCATAAAGTAAAATAAATCTGCAGGTAAAAGTGAAAACAAAAAAAAGTGTGAGGCTGATATTTTTTATTGTAATCTCTCTGATAAAATAAAATCATCCATATAAAAATAAACAGGGTGAGTCCAAAAGATGGATCCAATTATAAAAAATCATATTTTTGGAACTAATGCATATATTAAAATAAGTGATTAATAAATGTAAAGATAAATATATACCAAGTCTATTTTTATTTACAAATCCCCGAAATGTGATCTTTTTGTTACACGGCATATGACCAATATGTAATTAAATTCATTTCAAAAATTTAGAAATGCCACTCTGTCGATGGATTTTAACACTGCATAAATATAATCTTTAAGCTCTGGTAATATTTTCGTGGTGGTGAATAAACAATGTTTTATCGAAATAATTTCTTGTTGTGGACTCATGTCAAAGATGACAGAAAAAAATATTACGAAATGTTTGGAACAAAACGGATTACAGATTAAACATGTGCCGTGTAACAAAAAGAGCTCACTTTGAACATTTGCAGCTGTTATACATTTGGTATATCTCACTTTAAATTCCCATATCACTTATTTAAATATGCGCAGTAGATTCGAAAATAAGATTTTTTTCAATAGGGTCCATCATTTTTACTAATTTTCAATAGGGTTTTTCAATAGGGTCCATCATTTTTATTTGTACGTACCCTAATATGTTGCTGTAAATGTTTTTTTTATGTTAGGAAATTGATAGTGCATGTAAATTTTATTTATTTAAGCTAATCTAACTTTAATTCGTATGAAATTCATTTGGATACAAAATAGAGACATCAAATTCTTCAATGCTAATATTTTCACACCTTAATTTTGAAAAATTCAGTTTTTTTTCCTTCCAAAAACTGTTTTCTGATACTCAACAAACATATCAGCTGATTATATTAATGAACAGTATCAAGCCTCACTGTTCAAAGTAAGATTTCTTAATTATCCCTTCTGAAGACTGCAAGCGTGATAATAAAAAAAAGCATCTTTTTCAACCTTTTTTTTTTGTTACTTTCTTATTTGAATAAACATTTCCTCCGGTAATGAATATTAATGATATTACAAGAAAATGTTTTTTTAGCCACCAATGTGAATGTTTTTTCTCTAAATGTAAGTGCCTAATTCTATCTAATAAAAACAATTTGAATTAATTTAAGTCGCAGAAGTGGTAAATCGAAACACTTTGGTTAAGATGCAAAAAAAAAAGTTTATATTTTTTTGAAACAAACTGTTTCTTAATCCTTAGAGAAAAATTTCTGCAGGCTATATCTCTACATCTTCGAGGATTAATGTGGGTTGCAACAAAATGCGAGCTAATTAACCACCGCTGTCTGCATCTTTGATATAGAGCAATAATTAGTATCACTTTTTTTTCATATTTTTAATTTCAAATGAAAAAAAGTTAATCTGCTTTTTCTTCTTAAAGACATTTAGTGATGAGTTCAAAAGTTAAACAGAAAGGGAATTACATTCTTTCAATTGCACTTAAATTATATTTACGAACAGCAAAAATTTCTAAACATAAATTCAAACAGCAAGAAATATATCAGTACAGGGAATGACAACAGTGTAAGCCTAAGGACAAATATAAGGATTTGGTGATTTTTTTTATGTCTGGATTTTAAACCAATGTGTCTTGGTTAATAAGCAGAATATATTCAAATGTTGACAAACGTGGTTTCTCTGTTATTATTAATTTATAGGCATCGCTACTTATCCATGTTTAGCATTTCTCTACTATACATTTTATTCATTTTAATAGTTTTTCTAATATATATACATTTATATGTATCAGACATTTGTAGTTTATAATCACCAGAAAAAACATTTCTTCCTCTTTTAGTCTATCGACATGTTGTAGATTGACGTACCTCATCACTTCAAGTTTCTACATAAAGTGTGAATACCAGGATGAAAAAAAAGTTTAAAAACTCAAAGTATTTTATATCACTTCTGCCCCAAAACTTCTCAAAAATATATGTTGTACATATACATATACGCAAATATGTTTTAGCAATTGTCTGGCCAAAATGAAAAACATTTGAAATTCTTAAATTCGTTTTATTTTGCTGGGGGTAGTATATTATGTGTAAGGACAATAGAATTGACGTCCATTACAAATGTAAAAGAGATATAAATGTTTACTATCTGTGATTTTACTATTAGATTATAACAAAGATTTCTTTGACTCGTGTAATTTCAGAAAAAGAAATCTTAGAAATCTTTAAAATAATGGTGTAAACAATAAGGATTTTCATTCCTTCCTCTGGATTGCAATACATTACTAAGATCAGCAGTTTTATAGAACGCGTGAAAAGAAATAAAATTTAAAAAATGAATCAGAAAAAAAACATTTCACAATTTAGGTAAATATGTTCTAAATTAAAATAAAAATTAGAAATTTATTAGTATTTAAACTATATTAATTAACATTGTTAAATTTAAATAAGTTAATTATATTAACCCTCCGTTGTAAAGCAACACTAGGGCTATTTTAGAATTCGTAGTTTTGAACAGCTGTCAAATGAAGAGGACGATACCTGGGATGGCATTAACTAGGATGGCACCACACGAGCTAGACAACATTTGGCTCTGACTGATTTGACGTGAAACAGACCTATCTTACCGTATCCTTCATCGGTGGAATCTGGTTTCGAGTCTGAAACCCTACTGCTCATGAGCAATACCTTATCACAAGGATAAGTTAAATTTATATAAGCATGCAAAACATTTCTTCCAATAACATATGTTTTTCTAACAGAATGAATTAATAAAGGAAATGTGTTAAAATTTAACACACTTACTCTATCAATTCATTCTTTTTTCTTTTCATATGGTTCCAATAAACAGCGCATAAGACTTTGGTAGCATAAAAGAAAGAATTGTTGGCAATGAGATTGATGGAATCAGGACTTTAGGATTAGCAGGACTCTTAGCCAAAAATCTGTTACACGATTTTTTTTCTTTATCTACCAGTAAAATTATTTTGATTTCTTAATTAGAATCTTTAAAATTATATTCGAAAAAAATTGAAGAAGAATTTAAACAATGTTTGGTTCTTTGCAAAACAATAATTATCTTCCTGAATTTTTGAAGACAATCTTACTTGAAAAATTATTTTTGTTCCATTAAAATATTAATTTTTGCAGCTACTTTAAAAAAATTCTGCTAAAAATTCTTAATGTATTAAGGACAAAATTCAGAAATAAACATTTTTTTAATTCAAAATTATCTCACATTCACTGGCTTTAACTAAAATCTTCATTTTGAAGGCATGCATATTAAATTTCAATGACCTTTTTTTAAAAAAAATATTTGCATTTTTTTATTTGAGATCTAAATTACAAAAATATACAATGGAAACATTCTACTTACATTGTTAAAGTCCCCACTAGAATTATCTATTATATCAAAATAATAATGACCGTGAATGAAAAACGTGAAAAATGTACCGTACCCATGTTGCATGATTCTGTCATCTTAAATGAAGGGATACTATGAAAATGAAAGATGATGTCAACAAAGCACAAAAGGTTTAAATATTGTCAGCTATTTTTTTCTTGTTTAACTTCATGCTCATTCTTTATTGGAAATTGGGACGGGAAATATGGAGTTCATTGAAATAATTTTGTTCATTGAGGTTTTCAACTAACTATTTCATATATAAAATGGTTTCATGTGTTATGTATGAACAATTGCTCTGTAAGAAAATCTGAAACGCCGATGACCTATTTTTCTGAAATAAATGACTTTGTGCTCATCCAATAGAAGTTATTTCAAGGTAACTGGAAGTCTTCAGTATTTAGCCTTAGCGTTTGTAAGATTTCTAGTAGATTGAGGCAAATATTTATAGATATTGCCGTCAATATTGTATTTATGATGCCCTACACGTAGTGAAAGAGGTTATCGTTTTATTTTGAGATATTTCTTCCATTGCATTTTCCTGTAAGGGTCCTATACCACATCTTTAATAGGAATTCGTTATTCTGTATCCAATCAATTCCCTGAATATATGGTAACAAGGTTATTGGGCATTTTGGGCTAAGAGAGTATTCGTTAAATAGAAGAAATAATTGTCTGGAAAAAAGGACCATGTTAGACCTGAAACCATATAGTATTTCGAGTAGTTGGCTTTCTTTATATTTAATAAAACTTCGAGTAATTAATTTAATTGTTTTAGATATTTATTTGACTAATATTTGCACAATGCAATTATATCATTCGACTATATTTGTATGAGAATGGGATTTTTTCATTTAATCTCATAATTAGCGTCTATCTTTGACTATAGTTCAATGAGTGTTTGAAATCATACTTATTCACAATTCTTTAAATCCTTGTTATAAGGCAAGTTTTATAAAGTATTTTATAAAGTGTTATTGATATATCTTAAACAAGCTGAAATTTTTCAAACAGCTGAATTTAACAGCTATATTGAAACAGCTGTAGAAGGATACATACTTTATCCAATTTTCTACATTTGATAAAGTATGAAGTGTTTTCATACTTTATTCTCAAAAAAGGAATATAAGGTGCAAAAATACACATGAATATATCAAAATTCTGATTATCTGGTGGAATATGATTAAATTTTTATTCATATTTTTCGCAAGGGACTTTTATAATGCCATATTTAAAGAATTGTAGTATATATCTTTTCATGTATTCCGTTATTTAGAAAAACCAAATTTGAAGTTTTTACATGTGTACTCATTTTTTCAACTTTAAAATTCTTACAAAAATAAACATCAATAAAACTCATATTAATGTTTTGAGTTTAGTGTAATACGAATTGAATTGAAATTAAATTTGAATTTTTTTTTACTTAGATTTGTTGCGGTTTTTGATACTCTAATAAAGTTAATTTTTGAATATGGGTAAAAATTAATGATTAGGTTCCACTTTAAGGTTAAATTCCTTTTTAAGTTTCCCTAGAATACTTTAATTAATTTCTAACACTTTCTCAGAATCATTAAACTGTCTGGAGCCTGACTAAATGCATGAAGCATTTATACCATAATCAAACTTTTTGAGTTACTGATCCAGACTGCTATTTATTGCTTTATATTTTTTGGATTGTTTAAATAAGTTATTATACTACACTCTATTATTAGGATAAACCAAAGACCAAGAAACAACCATCGCAAGCGGCTTGTTGACAACGCCATTGCCAAGAGCCCTAATCCACTGGAATGATAAATTTGTTTATCAGCCACTGCCATAAACAAGATGAAAAGCTGCATTTACAACTCTTTATTTTAAAATTTCTGCGTAACTCTCAGAATTGGCATCAATGTGAGGATTCGACAGTTTCAAAATTGGCTTTGATCATAATAAACAGCTTAATCTTTAAAATATGTTTCGATGCTTCATTTCCCAAATGGACGGTTATTCATTCTTCAATAAACGCATAAGTGAAACAGCAATTTTGGCATATCTCTCAATAAAATGGTTAAAGTAGTCATTCATATCCAGAGATTGACGGAGTGTGCATTGAGAATGTCCCGGGGCGAGGCTACATGCCTTCTCGCCTAATGATAAATCCAAAATATCCAATTTCCTCCATAGTAGTCTCATATATGGATCATTTTAAAGTTATTCCTGCATTACGCAATTTCTCAATCGGTAAACGTAGTTTAAATATCCTATTCTCTAAATCTGCATATTCGAAGACAATATGTATCAATATTATCATTAACGCAATATCGTGTTCCATAATAATTCCCCTTCTGCTAATGGAATTCATCATTGAAATACTGAGAGACTATTAGATAAATCGAAAATGTCGGTTCAAAATACAATAGGGTATTGCAACAACTATTTGAATGATGATTCGTCATCCACTTGAATTAAGCATCTGCAAGGCATCGAGTGTATAGTATCAACTTAGCAAACTGATCTAATAAGTCTTCAATTTATGGAAGTGGACATTCTTCATTTGCAGAATTTTCCGAAATTGCATTATTATACTATCCAGTTCTTTTCTTGATAACAATTTAAGGTTATCAAGGGTTATTGCATAAGTTGTCTTATTCTGAACCTACTCTTTTAACTCTTTCAACGCTACCAACAAGATATCGCATATTTTAGATACTTCCAATTACATATTTCTATTGGTTGAAATCTGTTTCTTATGCCAGTTTGAAAAAAGGAAATGTATTCTTCAGATATGTATTAGAAAGTTCAGCCTATCTAAACTGATACAAGAGTCAAGTATATACCACATATAACTGCAAACAGAAGTATCTGAAAGATGAGATATCTCATCGTTAGTGTTAAAAGTTTTAATTCGAAGAATATGTTATACGTTATCTCTCACTAGTTGTATCAAGTATAATATAGCTAACAAGGGATTTCGTAAACTCCCCTTTTAAGTTATGTCCATAAGTGCATTGTTCAGGCATAATAATATGATCTTATCTTTAGTTTCGATATAGAAAGCAATGTCTGAAATGTGCAATTTATGTAACTAAATAAATACTACTAAACCCGGAATTTTAGAATAGCAGGTCGAGATATTTCAGCAAGCTCGAATATCAGCGTAATTTGAAACTCGTTTATGTAGGAAAATCTTGAATCAAGAAAATTTAATTCGTTTTTTCTTATAATCAGATCTTTATAATGTGTAGTCGGAAACAACATATGGTTTCAATCCTTTTAATGTTACAAGCAAATTCAAATTCCAAGTTGTTTTGTCATTCGTGAAGCATGATTTCTTTTACTATTTTTTACGAATAAGTTTTTCCTATATTATTGAGGATTTCGTATTGTTAATAAAATATCAATAAATTGTTAATGAAATGTATAAACCCGAGTAAAATTTTGTATAGTAAAATATTAAATTTGCATAAATGATTTAATAAGTTAAATGAAATAGAAAATCTATATTGCAATTTTCTTGTATTTCTCAAATGTTTACAAAAATCTCATTGAATCATATTTTTGATCTCTCAAAGGTTTTATTGATGTTTTTGACGACATTCAGTTAATAGTAACAAAGTCAAAAAAGAAAAAAAAGTGCTTAAGTTAAAATCACTAGAAAAATATCATTCCTTTAACAGGAAAATGCACACTCATTAAAATATTTTTAATGTGAAAAAAAAATACTGTTTACATATAGATATAGATGCGTAGATATAAGGATTACTAGAGGATTTTTTCCAGTCATGTCAAATGATTATTGAATTTTCAAGCAAGTCATAAATTTTAATTCCTTTTGGTTTTTCTTTTAAAATTTTTACTTTAACCTTATATCTTCTATCATTCACTTCAATTAAAAGTTCAAAAGGAAAATATAAATATTAATTACGACTAGATTAAAAATTGAATATTTAATTATGAAATAATTGCTGCATAAATATTCTTAAAAGTACGTGGAACTGCATGACTAGTATTTTTAACTATGCTTTTATTATACACTAGTCGTCTTTGTCGACCAGCACGTACACTGGGATTAATAATAGCTGAAATATTCAATTAAATATTTTGTGTTTTATAAACTTTTAATAAATTACTCAGAAAAATATTTTTGAATTTCACGTTTTAATAATCGTGTGTTTATTGTAGAAGTCCTACACTGTTCTGTTCATCCTAATATGAATTTCCATAATTAAATCTTATATCTACTAAAATTTGAAACTTAAATGGGAATGGAAATACTTGAACTTCAATGAATACAAATTCCTTTCCATTTGAAACCAAACAGGTTCAAAAGATATGAAAGCAGAAATAAGAAACTTTTAACATTAAGGTCTCATATGTGCTACAAAATATTTTTTGATAATTTATGAAATAAATTAAATATTATCTTATACTGTATAAAAACATCTCCGTTTCCTCATAAATTCAGTTTCCAGTTGTAGTTTCAAAAAGATTTGAACAACATGAATAATAATACTATATTTCATTTAAATTAAAGAATATACTATTGAATCTATATAAAAAAATCGCTATCGGATGTATGTACCTCTAACCAACGTTTGGAAATAAATTTTTGGAGCTCAATTAGAGATAATAAACCAGTTATATTAATCCCTAAGGAGCAATTGTGGTAAATACTCAGAATATAATTATTTTGCCTGGAGTGGATGTTGAATTTATTTTATCTATAAAATATCAATTTAACTTAATCCATCTTTATAAAAAATTAATAAAACTTATTTGATATTAAACCTTTTATGTACAATTCCGTGCACTGCAAATTAAATCTTTTCGAGAAACAATAAAAAAATCCTTAACAATTTGGTTAATAAGTTATGCTTGCTTTAAACAATGCAGATATATTGAATGAATAATATGGAGATTTAAAAGGGACCCAAATCTTTTCATTCTTCGTCTCAGGAAGGAGAAAAAAAACCTTTTTTTTCTATGTCTTGTAAAGGTTATAGTTGATGATTAATGATCCTCACTTAAATATACACTTTATGATGGACTTAAAAGACAAACTACTCGAACAATTTCTGAACATCTGTCTCAAAATGTTTCATTAATTCTCAACTTCTACCTTAACAACTTTTCAGGAAGCCCTTTCCCAGAGCATAAAAAAGAAACCCGAAATTCGCAATGGAAAAATGCATAAGAAATAGCAGCTTTAATCCTTTTCCAGTTTTCACAAATCAAAATAGAAAAAGGAGCGCCCACAATCACACCTAAAGGCAGAAACCAGCAATCCCAAATGACAAGCGGACGGAAAAAGATCTAAGAAGGCCTATCATTAAACCTTAAGCTGTGAGAATAATCCATTATCTTGAAGCTAGGTTGGTAGTTAATTTCGATCGTTTCCCCTGCAGATATTCTTTGCTTCTTGATTTTAGGGAACAAAAGCACGAAAATTGAATGACATATGCAAGTTACTCCCCCATGGTAATTTAGGGCTAATCTATAGCTAAGCAACATTTGACATTTTCTACAAGAAAAGAAGTAGACAGTTTGTTACATATGAATTAATAAAGAATCTTAGAAAAAAAATGAGAAAATGTGTGCATGTTTCAAAAGATTCGTTCATCCAATTTTAAAGAAGAAAAGAATCTGAAAGAAACGGATTGTTATAAAAAAATATATATAATCATTTTGCCCAAAATAACGTGAATCTTTGTTAGCTAAAAGAATATTTACTGTAATCTTAATTCATTTTTATATTCATAAAAATAGTGATATTGTGAGATTAATAATACTTCCACTTATATTTTTTCCTGGCATCCCAGCACAAAGGTAGTGTACCTATCTCGTCATCTGGACGTCCCGGGTTCATGTCCGGCAGAGGGTACGGTTGTTCTTCTGTGTACTATCTGTGATTTCTGTGAATGTGCCCTTCCTCCGTAAAAAGGGGCTGTTCAAGCGAGTATGGTGAGTGTGTAGCTATATCGTACTCTTAGTCGGTATCCTAGTTGGCGCTGCTTCAAAAACAAGAGACGCTTATTCGGCTTAAAATCACTGACGGTCGTCAGCGTGCTTGTCCATTGCAAGTGCTATTAGTAACAACAACATTTTTTAAAATTACTTCTAATAAAAATGTATTCTAAACTTATATATATATATATATATAT